>CM019072.1:91941427-92168447 GCA_009667805.1 Leptobrachium leishanense | reverse complement strand
GGCCGGCAAACAGTGACTCTTGCTTGGGTATAGGCGCCGGACTTTCCCCCTCCACAGCTCGGGCTCCGTTGATACGATCAGGGCGCTTTTTGGACTGAACCAGCCCCGGACCCGAGCTGCCAGGCTGTAGCCCCAGCGTGCCGCCGCTCCCAGGGGATCACCCCGAAATCCCTGGTAAAACCCCAAACTCGGGCTGAAAGCCACAGGGAGCCGCCAGGACAAAGGAGCGCTCACACCACAGGGGGGGGCCGTGCGCTGCCCGGACAGGGAGAGGTTCTGGGAGGGGGGGGGGGACAGACGAGCTGGCACCGAGACCCGAGATAAGGGCTGCGCACCGCAGAGGTCCCCCAGGTTAACCAAGGCAGATTGGGCAATGGCTCGAGGCAAAGGTAAAGATCACCGCAGGAGGACTGAGGGCGGGCCCGGGGGAGAACAATGGTTTCATTCCCCATAAATACCCCTGTATCCCCCATGTTAAATAAACTGGTACCTGTTTGAACCTTTACTCCTGCCTCGGCTAGTAATTGGGGATAACAGGGCTTGGGGAACCGCGACTCTTCAAGGATCGTGCAAAAGCGCTTAATCACCGCCGAATTCATACAGCCCGCTACCCCTGACTCTACACCTCCAGACAAGCTCGGCGCTGACGGCGGATCTACCCGTGCAGGGTAGCGGTGATCCGTTACACTGATGTACCAGGTCAGTTGGCTGTGCCACTGCTTGACCCGCCAAGTCCAGGAGCGGACCCGAGGCTGAGCGGTGGTGAGATCATGCCTTTTGATGTGCCTGCTGTTAGAGTGGAAGAGGCTGCGACGTTCTACGGGGCGGCCCCGACCGCTCTTGAACCACCCAGGTACTTGTGTGCGGTGGTTCCCCCTCACTCCGGATGTCGTCCACATTGCGGGAGAATTGCTGGTACCTGTAGCGAAGGAGGCTGAAGCAGAGATCCCTGAGGCACCTCGATATAGTGCAAAGATGCGGGCGTGTGCTGGGGAACACCATCCTGGAGGGCTGAGACACGTGCCTTGGTCCCGTGCGTGATCCCAACCTCGACTGCACCCCCCTGGGGGCCTTCTGTTCGGTCCCTTCGAAGAGGACTCGTGCTTTCGGATGTTGCCTGCGGCTTTATCTGGCTGGACACGGGCTGAGTTACTGGAGTTCCGGAGTTCTTTTTTTTTTTCTTTTTGCTGAATTTCCCCTTTTTGATTTTCATTTTTATTTCGGCAGAGACTTTCGGAGACATTTTGTTCCCCCCCCCTCATGCTGAGTACCTTTAATTCCTGGAGACATTTGTTTATTTTCTCGCTGCCTTCCTGCTTCCTTTCTCCCCTACCCCAGCCCCCCCCTTTTTACAAGCAGAGTATCTCTATTGCTGAAAAAATGACCTATTTTTATAAGAACCCCCCCCATTATACAGGACCCTGATGACTTGTCGATGATCCCCGGCTGGAGATTATCTGGATTTTCACACTACCCCTCCCCTCTTGTTTGCTATTTTTCGATGAGACCCCCCTTATCTGGGGATGTTTATTGTTTCTCTGTCTATTTGTACGCTGACTTATCTACAAAATAAAAAATTGTAAATTCTAAAAAAAAAAAGTCTCAAGGGGGGCGTGGCCAGCTGCCGTTCCTGGGGCCTATTTACAACTTGATATGCGGAGTCATTTTGATTTTGGGACCCAGGCTAGCTGGCCATTGGATTTGAGATGTCCGGAGGCCGTTCTGTCCCCCCCTCCGGACCAGAGACATTCTCCGCAGCCGACAAGACGAAGATGTCACGAGGGACTGGTGGCCATTTTGCAGCCTTCGTCCTAGCCCCTGGGCCTTTCTGCCCGACCGCCTTGGCCCGGTCTGACCCTGTGCTGGGGGCTAAGGAGACGATGGGCCCGCATCTCTTGACAGCCTCTTGACAGAGATCTGATTAGAGAGACGGGTGATGCGCGGTGGGATGGGTCCCCGCCACACGTGGGAGGCATGGACACCTTCTTGGAAGGCCTGGAGGCCTGTTTGCAGCTCCTGGATAGGGAGGATCTGAATGGTCCTCTCACCAGGGGAGTGGGCGATGTTTGACTCATGCTTTACAGCGTTACCGGAGGGTGGTGGACCCAAGTCTGGCGGAGGATGGGGCTGCACCGGCTGGATGCCACACTGAGGCACGTATCACGGATGCTGCGGGGAGCCGCGAAGAGAGAGTTGGGAGAGCTGACCTGCTTGTGCCGCTGGAAGGCTGTGCGGGCTTATCAGAGTCCGGAGGCCCAAGGAAGGTAAGAGAGGACTCGGAGCCCCAGATGCTACAGGTCCTTGAGTCGGAGGCTGAGCTGGTGCCACGAGGAGTTCACGATCCACGTGATGCGCCCGGGGTGCTGGTCCGTGCGGCATCGGGTGGAGCGCTGACACGACCTGGAGTGGTTCGATAACACAGGACCAGTGTTTTTTTTTTTCTTACCCGGTACTCTGTACTGGCACCTACCGGCTGAGTCAGCGGCACTTTCCAGGGGGCGGCCGCCCCGCCGCTCACTATGATCTAAGGGACGCTCTGTCCGTGGCCGCCGAGTGCTGCCTCTTTAAGGCATCCCCATCCTGCAGCCTGCTACTGTGCGCTGCAGCGCTGGGAGGAAGTGATCCTATAACGTCACTTCCAGCGCCCCAACACACATGCAGATACTGTGCGGAAGGGAGAGAGGTGCCGCGCGGAGTGCAAGAAGAGAAGCCCCAGCTCCCGGCTCACCAGCCTCGGGAACAGGATCTTCTGGAGCTCCAGCAGCTGCCGGTAGAATTCCGCATTGATGGCCGGCGAGCTGCGGGCAGGAGCGCTGCTGGCCCCGGCGTGTTGCTGCTGGCTGTGTGTTTGGCAGGGGCCACGCTCCTTCCTCCGCAGCTGCCTGCACAGGAAGGGGTATACGAGCCGCACTCCGTATGCGGCGGCCAGCAGCAGGGCAGCCATCTTAGCGGCGCTCTTCTTGCTCCAATCTGGCTGCCTGCAGCAGATGTGACATCTCTTGGCTGGGCACAGCGCCGCAGCTAGTAACCCCGGCAGGTCAACGGAGGAGCTGTCCCCGGGGCTGCATTGTTCTGAAGGAATGACCCGGCGGGGCCTGTGACAGCTTCACTGGGGGCCGCTACATCATCTATCCAGGGCGAGTGTCTCAATCCATGGTGCACTAATGGGATTGCAGGGCCAGCCCATGGCAGCACATCACTGAGTTTAAAGGGATAAGGCATCATCCTGCCTGTCACTGCCTGCAGGGGCCAAGGTCAGCCCGGATGCCAGGGCTGCTACAGGGATGCATGGGTCAATGCGCTGCCCTGTGCCACTCACAACAGACATAAACAACCCCTCTTCCAGGTGCATGCAGGTGTGTTTATTCATATATCTACAGGTGCATCTGTATAGAAAGATAGACACTCATAGGTTTCCTGTTATCTGTGTTTATCAGCTCTTTATTTAAAGTGGAGAACTTACCATCAGCATGCAGGCATCAATCTAACGTGTGTGTGTGTTATATATATATATATATATAAATTTTTTTCGTATATATTTATAGGATATATGTATTTGTATGTGTGTGTGTGTGTGTGTATAACATATTATAGTTTTGTATATACTTATAGGATACAGTGTGTGTGTGTGTGTGTGTGTGTGTGTGTTTCTCCATATGTATTCAGTCCTGTGCTGGTAGACCTAATTGCTACTCTGAGAAAAATATGCATACATATATACAATGTATTCAGTATGTGTAGCTAGGCACATTTGACACTGCTCAATTAACCTTAGAACCATTTGTCTTTCTATCTATTCTTCTCCCCCTCCCCCTCCCTCTCCCTCTCCCTCTCCCTCTCCCTCTCCCTCTCCTCTCCCTCTCCCTCTCCCCGTTCTGAACCACTGAGTTTACGAATTTTATTGCACCCCCAAACCCCTTCTGATCTTATGTGTCTTTTTGGTTTTTTTTTTATTTATTTCTCTCTCAGCAAGCATTCTTACGTCGCTTCCCCACCCATCAGACCCAGGCAGCAACTCACTCTGGTTTCTCCTGGACTTTGTTCCCACCCTACCCTCCCCTCACCCACCCACCCCACAGTTTTCATTTGATTTATACCCTCCTATCACACTCCTTACACAGCTGCACTACATTCCCTCATTAAATCCCTGCTTTCTCTACTCTCGCCCACCCAACTACTCTCACCCCCACCTTTCTCTATAATGTATATACCACTACTACTTCTCTTTTCTCTCGCTCCCTTCTCTCCAAAGCTACCCTCGCCCTCTATACACCTTTCCAATTGCCCCAGGATGGAAATCAAGTCCCTATACACCCCAGCCTACTTGGTTCTTCTAACCTGTCAGCTGAGTGCTGGTGGAGAGTACTAAAGTCCAGCCCTCCTACCCCCACACAGAGATTTAATACTGTGCAATTACAGTATCACCAAAAGAAAACTCTGTCCAAATTTCTATTCATTCTGCTACTTTCCCTGGCAAACGATGTGGAATCTAACCCTGGTCCTATAGGGGACACAACTTTAGTCTCCCCACTAAAAAAGGCCTCTCATTCGTGCACTGTAACATCCGAAGTTTACTCCCTAAATTGGATGAGCTTCAGGCTTGGTGTTGCTATTACAAACCCAAAGTCCTTGTGCTCACAGAGTCGTGGTTAACCCAAAAGTACCAGACTCTGCCATATCAATACAGGGGTATTCATGTTATAGAAAAGACAGAGCAAAGAGAGGAGGGGGAATTGTTATTTATGTTGAGGAGTCCATAAAGTTCACCCCCTTACAGACTTCTAGCTCTCCTGTCACCTTTGATTTCCTCTCTGGTATAATTGAGATCCCATTCAGTAAATCAATCATTGTTGCTGGGTTGTATCGCCCACCGAGCTCTCCAGTGCACTCCCTCTCTGACATATCTCAAATCCTTAATAACCTACTTGCCCAAAACCAAAAAAGTGAACTGCTGGTCCTTGGCGATTTTAATACAGATTGGCTAAATCCTAAAAACAATAAACACTGCACACTATTTAAAACTTTGCAGCTAACTCAATTAATCTCCTCCCCCACTCGCATTAATATGAAAAGCCCTAACCATACCTTGCTGGACTGGATTCTCTCCTCATCTCCTGATAGAATACAGGAGGCAGGCGTTCTTGCTAATAGCTTTAGTGACCATTGTCTAGTGTATTGCGTGCGCAAAATAAAGGCCTTGAAATCTCCCCCAAAGGTAATAACCACCAGGTCTTTCAAGAAATTTATTCTTGAATCCTTCCTAAGTGATCTCATACAGCTCCCCTGGTACAGGCTAAACCTAATCCCAGACCTAGACTGTGCAGTTGAATACTTTCAGTCTGAGCTCCTGCAAGTCTGGAATTCCCATGCCCCTCTGCGTAAAGTGCGAGTAAAAGGGGCCCATCTCCCCTGGGTTACAGCTGACCTCACGCATATGTACCAGTTTAGAGACTCCCTGTGGTCAAAGTTCAAGAGTACTGGATCCATGAACGATCACTGTGAATACCGAAAATGCCGGAATGAATGCACAAAAGAAACAAAAATGGCTAAAGCCCAATACTTCAATGAAAATTTAAACAATAACATATCAAACCCCAGAAATTTTTGGAAAATCATAAGTAACATACAAGCACCCCCCAGCCACTCCCAACCAGCTGCTTTAAAAGTAAACAACCAAACTGTACAACACCCCCTAGATGTAGCAAATGCTTTTAATAATTATTTTGTTGGATGCGCCACCACACTCATTGCTAAGCTAGGAAATGAAACGCAATCAGAAAGGCCACACGAAGGTCAGGACCCACCAACAGTGCAAAAACCCCATAACCCAGACCTATTCAGTTTTAGGCCTGTGCCTGTCAGTGCCATCACTAAACTTCTCCGTAACCAAAAAATGAAATACCAGTCTGGACCTGATCAAATCCCAGCAATGCTGCTGAAAATCAGTGCACCAGCAATTGCTAAACCTGTCGCAACCCTGATTAATGAATCACTGGCAACTGGATACATACCCATACTCTGGAAGACTGCAAGGGTGGTACCTATCCATAAAAGTGGAGACAATACTTTGGTATCCAACTACCGCCCAATATCACTGCTCCCTGTAATGTCAAAAATTCTGGAAAAATGTGTCTACACTCAATTACGTGATTATTATCAGTATCAGAACTATTTAACCCCAGATCAATCAGGCTTTCGTCCAAACCATTCAACTACAACTGCCCTTTTAAAAGTTTGTAATGATATCCAAGCGGGCATGGAACAAGGAAATCTAACTGGAGCCATCTTCCTTGACTTTGCCAAGGCTTTTGACACCGTAGACCATGGCATCCTATTACAAAAACTTAAAAACTCTGGTATTGGTGATAGTACGTTAACCTGGTTCCAATCATATGTGTCTGACAGGTCTCAATTTGTGTCCATTTCTGACAGCACTTCCCTTCCCCTCCCAGTCACGTGCGGCGTACCCCAAGGCTCGATACTTGGCCCCTGCTATTCACAATATTCATAAACGATCTGCCCAATGTCTGCAAAGCTTCAACTGTACACATGTACGCAGACGACACGGTAATCTATACCAGCAAACCAAATCTCCCGCAGCTGGAGGCCGTGCTGCAAGAAGAATTCACAGGGGTAGAAAAGTGGATAGCAAATAACAAACTTTTTCTAAATACTGACAAAACGGTTACAATGCTCTTTGGAAAAAACCTAAACTACACAAATTGCAAACACCCATCTATGTGTTGGGACAAAATCAAACGGCACACTGACCACAGTCACCTCTCTCAAATACCTAGGTATGTGGTTAGACCCTAATCTATCTTTTGGCCCCCACATCGAAAAACTCTCATCTAAACTTTACCCCAAACTAGGTGCCCTGTACAGAAACAAATCCTGCCTGAGCCCCGCGGTAAGAAAGCAGATTGTACAACAAATGCTTATGCCAGCCATTGAATACGGAGATGTAGTGTATGCAGCCGCCCCGCAAACACACCTCCAGAAACTTACTACATTGTATAACTCATTCTGTCGCTTTGTGCTACAATGTAACTACATGACCCACCATTGTGACATGTTAAAAGAACTAAACTGGCCATCGCTGGACTCTAGACGCACCCTTCACCTTTCCAACCTGGTGTTTAAGAGCTTTTCTGGGAAGCTACCACCCTACCTGAATATGCTGCTTCCCCCAGCAGTTCCCTCATCCTATAACCTCAGATCCAGGACCAGCACCTTACTTGCAATACCGCAATACAAAAAGAAAATGGCTCGATCCGCATTTTCCTACAGAGCACCGCAAATATGGAATAACCTCCCAGACGCCGTCAAATCTTCCCCCAGTCTAAAGTCCCTTAAGAGCTCCCTATTAGCATACCTCAATACAAAATGCACCTGTAAACATGTAACATAATGACTACATTTCCTCCATATTTATTTTTCTGTTAATCTGTATATTTGGTCCTGTGTTAATATCTTGCATTTTACTATTTTGTATTTCTGTAACCACTCAATGTTCTCGAACCCAGGACATACTTGAAAACGAGAGAAATCTCAATGTATCCTTCCTGGTAAAATCCTTTATAAATAAATAAATAAATAAATAAATAAATAAATAAATGCTAACCCTCATTCCTTTCCCCATATCTAGTCATCAGGCGCATACCTAGAACATTTGGCACCCGGGGCGGATCCTATATTTGATAACCCCCCCCAACTTTAAAATGTTTAAAAAACAAACAAAAAAAAAAAAAAAATCACACTCACTTTCTTAAGGTTTTCAAAAATATTTTTAGTTATAGCATTCTGGCAGGACATGACGTATACATATAATAATGATATATTATGAATTTGCCGTTGGTGTATCATGTGTCCTCTGTGCTGTGCAATAAGAGGCGAGTGTAGATTTTTTTGGAATTATTGTTATTTTTAAGTGATTTTGCAAACTCACAACATATCCAACCTCATGCGATTAACAAAAGTACACATGTGGCTGGTTTTGTTGATGGGAGTTGTGTGTGTGTGTGTTGGGGTGGCTTGTTTTGTGTGATCGTTGTATGTTGGTGGCTGGGTTGTGTGTTGGTGGCTGGTGTTATGTGATGGGGTTGTAGGTTGGTTGGTTTTGTGTGATGGAGTTGTGTGTGGGTGGCTGTTTTTGTGTGATGGGCGTTGTGTGTGTGGGTGGCTGGTTTTATGTGATGGGAGTTGTGTGGGTGGGTGGCTGGTTTTGAGTGATGGGAGTTGTGTGGGTGGTTGGTTTTATGTGATGGGAGTTGTGTGTGTGGGTGGCTGGTTTTGAGTGATGGGAGTTGTGTGGGTGGTTGGTTTTATGTGATGGGAGTTGTGTGTGTGGGTGGCTGGTTTTGAGTGATGGGAGTTGTGTGGGTGGTTGGTTTTGTGTGATGGGAGTTGTGTGGGTGGCTGGTTTTGTGTGATGGGAGTTGTGTGGGTGGCTGGTTTTGTGTGGTGGAAGTTGTGTGGGCTGGTGGCTGGTTTTGTGGATTGGAGTTGTGTGTGTGTGCTGGGTGGCTAGTTTTGTGGAATGGAGGTGTGTATGGGCTGGTTGGCTGGTTTTGTGAATTGGAGTTGCTGAGCAGAGAATGGGTGTGTGTTTTGCAGGTTTGAGATGCTGCTATGGTCTTTTTTCTTTACTATTCCAGTTTTTTAAGACTCCCTCTTTTACCCTAGGCTGCCTATTCACTGATGATGCAGTGAATGCAGCCTGGCCCCCTCTATGCAGGACCTCACCAGGAGCCAGGCAGTGACAAATTTCTCATCACTGGAGTGCTGGTTAAGGAAAGGTCCACTTGAAACAGCAGTAAGCAGACAGGGCTCCATATTCTGCTGATAAACCCCCCCCCTTACCCTACCATTTAATGTCATCTTCTCTCTCTGCACACAAATCACATCCTCCTCCCCTCTCTTAGAGCAGCTGTGGGGCGGGGGAGGAGCTATGGAGGGAGGAGAGGGGGATTTTTATTCTATTTTACTCCTAATGCAAACGCCCTGCTCCACTGCTCGTTGTGTGAGAACACAGCTCAAAGCTGACATACAGTGACAGTGGCATCTCCTAGTACCCCCTAATGACACCCCAATAATCACTGGTACCTGGGACGACCCGCCCCCCGCCACTCCCCTAAGTACACCACTACTCTGTGATATGCTCACACACAAAGTTTGGCAAACTGCCAGCAAGTACGGTGCCTGTTCGAAGGCAGTGCAAATCCCCATAGAGAAGTAATGTTTAACCTCCCTGGCGGTCTAATTTTTGCAAAATTTTGTGTCTAAAACGTTTACATTTTTTTGGAAAGGAAATGTGTTGTTTTATATAGTAAGCCTGTATTCTGTAGGAATAACTCACTGAAATACATGCAAGCAAGAGTCTAGTAAACACACGAAGTCAGAGAAGGTTTGAAACACGAAATAATAATTTATTATCCCAAAAATAATTATCCAAAATAATGGAAATAAATTATATTCAATAATATAAATCAAACCAAAAGCATGCCTTTTTCCTCTGGGTGCTGGGATTCCTGTCCAGATGTACACTCCTTTGCCAATGAAATATACAGGACACGGGGGTACCAAAAAAAGAGTATTTATTCTCAAAGCAGCTTTACAGAAATAAAAGGCAAATAAAAATCATTTCTAAAATGTAATAAGGCTTTGCAATACAAGTTTCACTGGTGCTTGCCCAGATCCAACTGTTATTATTTTATTTGCCTTTTATTTCTGTAAAGCTGTTTTGAGAATACTCTTTTTTTGATACCCCCGTGTCCTGTATATTTCATTGGCAAAGGAGTGTACATCTGCATAGGAATCCCAGCACCTACTGCACAGCACAAAGTTTATTCTACAGTATTTTTTACTGTAATTTTTTTTTTCCATTTTTGAATTTGCTGCCTGGTCCCGCCCCCCTGCGTCATGTGACTCGCAGGGAGCGGAACCAGGAAGCAAAGTCGCCGGCTGCCGCGATCACACTGCAGCAACTGCGGAGACGGCGAGGGAGCGGTGAGTATGCATAACCCCGAGTCACACTCGGGAATACCGCCAGGCAGGTTAATCTATTCAGAGAACACCAAACAACAGAAATGTCAGTGAAATGCCCTGATGTTCGGTGGTTTCAATTAGCAAGTTTATTCAGGCGTACCCCATAGGTTTCAATGTTAAAAATATTCCCATTTTTAAGCAATATCTAATAAACTATTTATTATTTTAATCTGCAGTAAAAAGTCTCTTTATTTATTGATTTCTTTTAGTACCTTTTAGTCATTTTCCAGAATTTTTTCAGCAAAATTTTTCCCTTTTTTTTTTATAGCGGTTTTTCTTTTTTCTGTAACAGACCTTTTTATTATCAATCATAGGACCTTATATGTAAATTCCAGACATTTTCGTTCAGTAGTTTTTTGAAAAAAGCAGGCCACGAGTTTGCGGAGGCGGCGTTCGACTCCCTGCACTTCGGGGACCCTGCGGTGAATGGTGAATTCACTGCAGGGTGGGGAAATTTGATTCCCCAAAGTGCAGGGAACAACAGAACACCAAAATGTTGGCGTCATTTCGGTGGTCTGAGCAACCCCTTTAGTGGTGAGGTTTTTTGCTGCCCCCTAAAAAGTGCCAGCCTAGACCTTGCCTACCCAGGACATACTTGAAAATTGAAAATTAGTGAAATCTCAATGTATCCTTCCTGGTAAAATACTTTGTATAAGTAAAAAAAAAAAAAAATCCTTTTTTTTTTTAGGGTGTCACCCTAGGGGGCGGTGCCACCCAGTGTGGGCCAGGTGCGCCCCTGATAGTCATAACCCTAATTCCTGGGGGTTTTATTGCTGGGGGTTTTATTGTTATGCTCACACCCACTGCAGTTTGTTGGGGGTTTCATTGCTGTGGATTCTGATATTTATTTATTTATAAAGGATTTTACCAGGAAGGATACATTGAGATTTCTCTCGTTTTCAAGTATGTCCTGGGTTCAAGAAAATTGAATTGTTATGCTCACACACACTGCACATTACTGTGAGTTTTAATGCTACATACCCCGGGGGTGTAGGGGATATATACAGTTGTGTTCAAAATTATTCAACCCCCAATGCTGTAAAGGGTTTTAGGGAATTTAGTGTACATTTGTAATTGTATTCAGAATGAAATCCTACAAGGACTTTTTAAAAGAACCATATGCAACTAAAATGACATCAATTGGTTTTGTAATACAGTAGTAAATGTTTCTTTTGTGAATTCTTCATTGACACAATTATTCAACCCCTTAAAGACTACCACTCTGAAGAACAGAGGTTCATTCAAGTGTTTTCAATCAGGTATTGAAAACACCTGTGGATGTCACGGAGCAGCAATAAAGCATAATAAGCACCAATTAGGCAGCTTTAAAATGACTGTGATACTCAGCTCCTTCTAGACATTTACTGGTGTGGTTACAAACATGGTGAAGTCAAGAGAATGGTCCAGGAAGACAAGAGAAGAGGTGATTACTCTTCACAGGAAGGGCAATGGCTATAAGAAGATTGCAAAGATGTTAAACATACCAAGAGAGACCATAGGAAGCATCATTCGCAAATTCAAGGCAAAGGGCACTGTTGAAAAGCTACCTGGTCGTGGCAGAAAGAAGATGCTGACTTCGACTGCTGTGCGCTACCTGAAGCGTAGAGTGGAGAAAAGTCCCCGTGTGACTGCTGAGGAACTGAGAAAAGATTTGTCAGATGTGGGTACTGAAGTTTCAGCTCAGACAATACGGCGCACACTGCGTAATGAAGGCCTCCATGCCAGAACTCCCAGGCGCACCCCCTTGCTGTCTCCAAAGAATAAGAAGAGTTGACTGCAGTATGCCAAAAGTCATGTGGACAAACCACAGAAGTTTTGGGATAGTGTTCTGTGGACTGATGAAACAAAATTAGAACTGTTTGGGCCCATGGATCAACGCTATGTTTGGAGGAGGAAGAACAAGGCCTATGAAGAAAAGAACACCTTGCCTACTGTGAAGCATGGCGGGGGGTCAATCATGCTTTGGGGCTGTTTTGCTTCTGCAGGTACAGGGAAGCTTCAGCGTGTGCAAGGTACCATGAATTCTCTTCAGTACAGGAGATATTGGATGACAATGTGATGCAGTCCATCACAAACCTGAGGCTTGGGAGACGTTGGACCTTTCAACAGGACAATGATCCCAAGCATACCTCCAAGTCCACTAGAGCATGGTTGCAGATTAAAGGCTGGAACATTTTGGAGTGGCCATCGCAGTCACCTGACTTAAATCCGATTGAGAACCTCTGGTGGGACTTAAAGAAAGCAGTTGCAGTGCGCAAGCCTAAGAATGTGACTGAACTGGAGGCTTGTGGCCTTGACGAATGGGCGAAGATACCCGTAGATCGCTGCAAGACACTTGTGTCAAGCTATGCTTCACGTTTAAAAGCTGTTATAACTGTAAAAGGATGTTGTACTAAGTACTAAGATTGAATGTCACTTGGGGGTTGAATAAAACTGATAATGATGTGAGCACAGAAAAGACATTTGTGGTTATTTAATTATAAATGTTATGTTATATTTGTCTGACCTACATGTGCCTCTTTGATTTAATTGTAAGCAAGATGACTGAATGATCAAAATCAATGTCAAACTGGCCAAAACACTCAATTTCAGTGGGGGTTGAATAATTTTGAACACAACTGTAGTTATGTATGTGAATGTATGGCTGTGTGTCTAAATGCATGTATTTGTCTTTAAACAGGCTGCTGTATTGCCCCCTTGCCCTGCACCAAAAAGGCTGGTATTGCTCCTAGAAATCGCCACATTAGCTGCTGCCTGCACTGCACAAAGTAAGAATGACTTGTAAAATTGCCTCTGTCCTTAAAGGGTTAATAAAGGAGTATTTATTAGGACACAAAAAATAGTCATAATAATCACTGGTTTTCCCTGGCCGTGAGTACCCCCTATTTTTCAGGAAAAAAGCACTGCCCAGGACATATTCATGTTTTGAAATTTCTAAAATTATTTCATCACCCCCAGCGGTTTCACCTATTTCCCCTCACTCGCTGATGCGCACCGTATCCTTCTTTGTGCTTTGCCCGGAAGATGAGAGGCACAGCGTGAAGGAGGATCCTGCAATTTCTTTTTGAATCGAATATCAGAAATTCGCAGGTCCCTAATATTGTCGCAACAGAGGCGTCACCTAGACCCAAGAGAGTCATACAGTACCAACGAAAATGCAGACTTCGTACCAGAGACCATCAGCCTAGATGCGCCAACATCGCACTGCACACCATACTGAGGACATTACGAGTCTACCTGATGACAGCAGCAAACCGTCCACCCTACTTGCTCACCACTTCTCCTCATCCACACCTTCTCCCTACTGAACCAAGTATGGATGGCAGATAAAGCCAAGAGACATTCTGGACCTACCAGGGACCCAGGGCCGTCTTTAACGCAGGGCAAAAGGGGCAGCTGCCCCGGGCCCAGTCATTGTTGAGGGGCCCAAAGCAGCTGCCCCTTGGGCCCACGTATTCTGTGGCCAACCGCTGGACTGGGATACCGGGAGCCAGGAGGAATGTCCCGGACTGTGGAAGCCTGCACTGAGGAGCCGTGCGGAGAGAGAACACAGGCTTCTGCATCCGGCTCCTCCCCTATCTCCCCCTCCCTCATCTTCCTGTCCCCGCGCATAGCACTCTGTGTGCACGGGGAGCAAAGAGGGGGGGCGCGAGTACAATTGATCTAGACAGCCAGGGACCCAGCCAGGGGCACACAAAGGATCAGGGGCACACATCAGCCCCCCTGCTCCTCTTCTGACTCGGCAGGCACAGCAGCATTCAGATCGGCAGCTCTTGGAAACTACAGCACAGCTGCAGAGTCTCCCCTGCGTCCTGGTCCTGCCTCCTTCATTCGGGCAGCAGCTTCTGGTCCTGACAGGGAGGTAAAGAGGCACACTGTGAATAAATTCAGTTGCGGGGGTGGGGTGGCTAGTAAATGTTTTCCTGATTATTTCTCCTTTATAAGATTTTATTTAGTCCTATTTAAATACCTGTTTAATGTGTAAAGAAATGTCACTGACTCTCTGGGGTTCGCATGACTTTGGCGAGTTAAATTTGCTGACCCTGCGGTGAATTCAGCATTCACCGCAGGGTCCTCGACGTGCAGCAAATTGACCAGCCAAACCCTGCAAACACCTGCTGAACACCGCAGAGCATGCCGCTGAACGCAGCCGCAAACCTACTGAACAAAACCGCCAAATGCACCTGCCTAAGAGACGGCCAAACGCACCCACAAGGAGACTGTTGAACGCATCTGACGACCCACAGAACTCAGACACAAAAAGCTGACCAGTCGCTGAACGGGTAAAAAAAAAAAACCCTGCAACCTTAAGGCTAGGGTCAGACAAGTACATTTTGTACGGACGTACGATCTGACAGAAGACGCAGTAGTGGCCACACAGTCCATTTTTGTGACTAAAGTTATTTTTTTTTGACGGATGTAGATGGGAAATGAAAAACCATTTTGTCCGTCAAAAATGCTGGACGTATAAATGCAGTCCGTCTGACTACGTACCATCACTCACACACAAAGCTATGCGGACGTTGCAGACTTGTCACACTCCGCACGTCCGTTCTAGCGGTGTTACGTTCTTCCCTAACCTGCATCCGTATGCTGCGTCCGTCATGCGTCCACAGTTCCGTGCGGACGCACTTCGTGTGTGGGGCTCCATTGGTCAGAATGTTATGCTGCCACGGACGTACAAATGTGCAGCAACACGGACGTGATAACTGTGCTCGTCTGACCCCAACCTTAAATGGCTTTTGCAATAAACTACTTCATGAAAATGCCTGGAATTAAAATAGTATATAAGGTCCTATGAATAATAATACAAAAGTCTGTTAAAAAAAAAAAAAAAAGCCATTTAAAAAACTTCGCCAGAAAAATGCCAAAAAATAGACTTTTTGCTGCAGATTAAAATAATAAACGGTTTATTAGATATTGGATAAAAACGGGAATATTTTTAACATTGAAACCTATGGGATCCTTTTGATTAAACCTGTCGAATGAAACCACTGAACATCTGGGCATTTCACTGACATTTCTCTGCTGCTCAATGTGAATAGATTAACCATTGCTTCTCTATGGGGGATTTCACTGCCACCGAACAGGCACCGTATTTCACTGCCGCCGAACAGGCACCGTATTTGCTGGCAATTCACCAATATTTGGAAACCTGCCTGCTCTCTGAATAGCCAAATGGCCACAAAATGTCACTATACGGGGAAATTCCCTGTTTGGTGCAGTTTCTGGGCCATTTGGCTCTCTCTGAAAAACCCTGTATATGTGGGACTTTAGCCTAACTCAGGGACTGGTCAGTAATGAGGGCTGTAATTATTATTTTATCATTATGGAATGTCTCATCCATGTTCTATGCCAGGATATTATTTTTGTTTCCTCTTTTTTCCCCCCTGTCTGTTCTTTCATCATAAGAGCTTGTGGGCACTTTTCCTTGCCCTGTGCTAAAACGGGGACATTAAGGTGGATAATGTGAGCCTGCAGGTTTCCCCTTAGTATCCCTGTTTTAGCTCCATATTACGGGTCAGGTTAACACAGAAGCCTGCCCCGTAATGCAGCGCTAAGCGCCGCTGTGAGTACCACCTCCTGGTGACCTGCAGGATCTTGCAGGTTTCGGGGGGGCCCAAAGAAAATGTTTGCCCAGGGTCCAATCAATATTAAAGACGGGCCTGCAGGGACCATGCAGGACAGCTACTTGATACTATGATAGACTCTTTATTTCTAGTTTTAATTGTGTGTTTATTTAGTTTTATAACTATTTACATATAACTCTCAAAACTAAATGTTAAAATATATGTTGCATATATATATATTTTTAATAAAATAAAAAGAATAAAAGGGAGATGTAATATTTGTATATATTAACCAATCATAGGCCAGTGTTCAAATTGTCTGGTGACTGTTGCACTGAGTCAGTAGTTTTCCGGTCTGTGAGCATCGGTTGTTCAGCTGCTCTACTTATAATAAAACCAGCACTACGTTGATCCTTAATTCAGCATCAGAGAGTCATTGGCGCAAACGCCTCGGCAGCACGAAACCTAAACATTACAGTGGGCAGGGCCGGTGGAGGCCCATAGCAGTGCGTACTATGCTGCCCCGCAGTATTCAAAGCCAATTGGACTGAGGGGAGCTGCATGGACTGAGGGGAGGGCTGACCTATCAGACTTCTCTGCTCACAGCTAACCCTGCCACATGTTGAAGTCATGTGAGCAACAGCAAAACTTTACAGGATTTTTCCAAATGTCCTTTCTATTGGAGGTATGCAGGCATAGAACACAGCTGCAAATAAATAAAAAGTTTAGAAAGGAGTCTCTAAGTCAGGGATCACAAACTCCAGTCCCCACATATTGTTGACCCACAATTCCTTGAATTCTTTGGGTGCAATAAATAGAGAATCATGGGAGTTGTAGTTGAGAACCATCTGGGGGAGCACTGTTTTAGATAGATCTTTCTTAGTGGAAATTATACTTTGCTTTTGCTCTAAATTACATTTTTATCGATATAAGTACCGAGGAACGACGAAATGGGAGCGATGAAGCTTAAGAAATTTCTCTGAGAAAAAAGTAGAAAGTTGGTAGGAGTTTCCCTTTGTTCCCAGTTTGTTGCTGGGATTGGACTCAAGGCAGATAACAGAAAGGGGGAGGGGTAGTGGTAGTAAAAAGGGAGTGCACAAGGCTGAAGATCAGTTCTAACCTTTTTTATTTTCCCACCCTACCTATTATGGCGGCAGTACCACCAGGCACGCACCACCCTATCCTTGCCCTCCGACCCTTGGAAGTGGTCGGTCTGTATATATATCCCTATGAATATAACTCGCAGCAAGGTGAGGTCAAGGTTCCTGAGAGAAGCCCCTATATGCAGAGATGCACTGTAAACTGCAAGGACAGGTGAAAGCAACACATGGTTAACTAAAGACCTCTGTACGGCAATACCAAAGATTCCCTGCACTGAAAGGCCGGTCTTTAGGATAGCCGGAACTAATCTAAAGGAAAGTATTACCTTGAAGCCGTACAGAGTCTTTTTGTTGTATACAGATGACAGGGTTACCTGGAAACGGTACAGACAAGGAATATACTATAGAGTAGTCATATAGAAGAAAGCCAAAAGGTCATAACCAGAGAGAGTACGTCATACAGGATACAGGAATAGGAACCAGAAGGGTAGTCAGCCAAGCCAAAATCGGTAACCAGGGAATCAGAATGGAACATAAACAGCAAACCAAAATACAGCAATAGACAGAACTAAATACACAGAAGGAACGGACATAAACTGGAACAGAAATAAGAGGCAAAAACTAAACAAGGATATTCAAACGAAGGATAACAGGAACACAGCAAGGAGCTCTCAGGACACAAGTCGCAAGGAGACCAGGCAAAGTAAAATGACCCAGCAATGTACTATAGGTACATTGCTCTAATATAGGCAGGGGAATCAAGGCAAGGGTCAACAGGTGAGCAGCAGACAGAACACCAATTAACCCCTGGGAGGCCACCCAGGAATTGGCAGCAACAGAAACACAAGGGAAAAAACACAATATACAAATACAGAGGGCAGGAAGACAGGTTTTCCAGCATGGAACGTGACACTACCCACCCTGTTTTTTAGGATACTGCCGGAATACTGAGTCGAAAAGGTCATGTCGTCAGCTGGACCATGGATAGGGGCAAATGAGGTGGTGATTCCGCCATTCATTTCCAGACCGCCCGTGGGTTCCCATATGGAGTCATACCATGTTGCAGGAAGCCAGTTGGTGGTTTTGCGGCCAAAGCCGGTGGATTGCTTTAGATATGGGCATGGTTAGTTGAGGTGCAGTCAGATAATTTCACCATGTTACATGAAGCCAGCTGGTGGTTTTGCAGCCAAAGCTGGGGGATTGTATCGACAGTTACTTCAGCTGGTGGTTTTGCGCACAAAGCGGGGGTGGGGGGTTGTTTTTTTATTAAAGACATGGTTAGTTGAGTTATTGGCAGGTATATAAAGTTACCATGTTACCTTGATGCCAGCTGGTGGTTTTGCGGCCAGAGCCGGGGGAATGGTGTTAACGATGGGCATGGTTTAGTTTAATATGGCCAATAGTATAGTTTGCCATGTTGCATGACGCCGGTTGGTGGTTTTGCGGCCAGAACCGGGGGATTGTGTGTATAATGAACATGGTTAGGTTGATCTGTGGTGAAATGTGCGGCCCTGGCAGGTGGAGAGGCGATAGAGGGGGAGGAACTGTAGGTTAGGGGGGTCTGGGTGGTGGTTTTGCGGCCAAACACAGGTGCCTCCTGGTTTGCAGATCCTCTCAACCTGTTATTTGCCATAAAGAAAGCAGCGCGTGGTCACGCTAGCTTAGCCACGTGGGGCCGGCCGCTATTTCTGGGCAATGCTTGTGGTGCATTGCGGTTGCCAGTGTTATCTGGCTGGATTTCTGGTACCAGTGTTATCTGGTGTTACCTATTTTTGAGAAAGCGAGGATCGGTTATAATTCTGCCATACAGGCAATGATTCTGGCCTTAATAAAAGACGTGACCTTTTCAAACCGCCAATACTTTGTCGTGTGTTTTATTTATGGGGAGTGCGGGGGGTGGGTGTTTGGTTTTGGGAGGGAAGTAAAGCTAATTTAAGAGAAAGGAAATGGTGAAAGAGAAATATGGGTAAAATTCTTAATAGCCCCATGCTGGGACATTATTTAGAGCAGGGAGCTGAACTCAGAAAACAGCATATAGTTCAATGAGAAGAAAGGGGTGCTCATGGAGCCAACCACTAACACTACCTTCATAGACAAAACAGTACCAAGCATTCCAAAGAATGGTGGTATCTACTGAGGATACGCAACGTTTCAGCCTCTAAGACCTTTCTCAATGTGTCCGGACTCCTGGGACATCACAATTTGTTGCTTCTGTTGTGCCACCGATGTCAAAGCACCCAGTAGCAGCATTAGGTTGAACGTCACTCCTGTGTCTACTGCAGTTTAAGCCACATTTAGGAATTATTCTGGCATGGGTCGTTAGCAGTAGGACATACATGATGGAATAATGCTGTCTTGTGGTAGATTGAGTTAAATAAGTATAAGTGGTTGTGGTGGTCAGGGCATACCTTTTAAGGACGCAATAATAAAGTTAAAGAGGACAGACGCCAGGTATTTTTTTTTTATCTTTACTGCAGAAAATCTTGAGAGGAGGACATGATTTCTATAACTTTTCATAACATTCCTCACTTTAAGGTGTGCTTACTCATGAATTGCTCATTTTAGGTCCATATCTACACTTTTTTTTAAATTGCATTCCTGATAAAGTACATGAAAAGTCAGTTGGTGTTTAAGTAGAGTTTGTAATTGATAAATATAAAATGTGCACACCCTAAAATCTAGGCTGCGCATGCCTATCCGAAGACATTAGTAGGGAGCATTTTTGCGCAGTTGCAGGATTTTTTTTTAAAATGGCAAATGGATGCATTCTAAAACATTCCACTACAATTCTAAATTTTTCAGAGGAAAATGTCATAAATATAATAAGTGCATTTAATACTTTTATGATGACATTATCGTTTGCTTGAAGATTCCCCCCATTAAATGCGATTACAGATCCTTTTTTGAGAAAGTATTTGACCAGGAAGGATAAATTGATATTTCTCTCGTTTTCAAGCATGTCCTGGGTGGTGATTATGTACCTTTTGGTGTCTTGCCCAAGCACATTTACTGGAGAGGTGCTGTTGATGGGATTTGAACCTGTGTCTTCGCGGTTATATAGCAGTGATATTACTTCTACTCCATCCAGTCGGTACTTAAGGACAAATGTGAGAAAAGTTAATTTTTTGCAATTTGAGTGCATTAATAAAATATAGAAATAAAATGCAGATAATCACAAATATATATATCTATCTCTAAAATGGCTTGGCTAAAACTGTTGAAGTATATCACTGTCAGGTAATAAATATTCAATAATAGTGCCAATGATAAATATTAGATGTACATATTCTAATAAAAACGAATGGCCGCCACAAGCATGATTCAGATATTGTTTTAACAGACTACAGATGTTTTATTAAAACTGGACATGATTTGATTACATTGTGTTCTTGATTATAAAATGTAAATACCCCAAAAAGGTAGATTATACATAAACATGCATATATAATGTTTTATTAAACAATAATTGTTTTAAACACATAACATAGTGTAAGTTGATGTGTAGATCGCAGAATTCTATTATACTGTCCGTAAGGAAACACCATTTCTTAGGGACCGGCACTGATGTATATCACACCATGTCCGTTGGGCAATGAGTTGATGCCGTTGGCTTCCCATGGTAATTTAGGCTCCTCTATTCGATTGACCGTGAGTAAAATTACTGGATAAATGGCAGGGGGCTTGCTTCTTTGTGGGTAAGGTGTGAGTGTTTAGAAGCACCCGTGAACGTGACAATAGAAGTGCTGGTCCCACATGAAATTACCAGCAACTCAAGAGGATTGAAGCCCGCTTTGGTTTTGACTCAGAAATAGGAAATTAATACAAGTGAGGATATTTGAGTCCCTGCTGATTTTGGAGAAGCAGCAGCATACAGGCTTGTTTTCTTGGAAGCCTGTGAAAATAGACAATTCAATGTCTCCATGTAAAATATTCTTAACTCTGAGCAAACCCATCTGTATTAAATACAGCAAAACAGCCAACTGATAAAATGAGCTAATTAAGGTTGTTTGCAAAACACTTTATTTTAAAAAATGCCTTGCTGAGGTGTTCCTTTGAGTCATTATGAAAAATAAAAGTTCTAGAAACTTTACGGGCCTTAGTTGAGGTTCAGAATATCAACTTTCCTATGTAATGCCCAAACACCAGGGCCAGCCTTTGGGCAGAACAAGCTGGGCGCAGGCCCTGGGCATCACGCTATGGGGGAGGGGGGGAATCAGTCATGGGGATTTTGTTTTCCCCTTATGTTCCCAGCTTCTACGGACTCCAAAGAATGATGTTACGATGGGGTACACCATGGTCACAATCTGCCTGGGGCCCTCAAGGACTTAGGGTTGGTGCTGCATGGAACTGTATGCACATAATCCTCTGGATGGCTTCCAAGGAAGGATAGGATAATGCAGAAGCATTGCTTGAAAGGTGAGGCCTGATTATATGGGGAGTCCAGGCCCAGCCCACACCTGAGGCTGGAGAGGTGAGGGGAAAACAGGAATGGATCCCTGAGTGCCTGGATACCAGTCCAGGCAATGACAAAATCTGGACTGTAAGGGAAACCGCACCTTACTTGCCCTTCCTCCGGCGTCGTCGGCGAGAACCATGACATCACGACACTACATCAACAGAGTGAAAAGAAAAATTAAATATAAGTCAATAAAATCACATTAATCTAAAATTCTGCTTTTATTGATTTTCAACTTCTTATCTAGTGAGAGCCTTGAAAAGATAACTTTCAACAGATACAGGACCAGATGTCTGCTAGGTTACAGTTAAGTCTTGCCCAGACACTGCACCCTTTAACGCATATTTCATATCACAGCAGTTTTGGGCTCCATTGTTTTAGGCTGGCCGTCCACTGGGTCTGTAATCTGACGACCGACGTGGTCGTCAAACTACAGACAATTTAGGTCGTACGACAGCAGTCCTCCCGGGTCATCCACTGCAAGCGACTATGGACAACAGCTGACCGACTAAAAAATGTAACGTAACTCTACTATTCTTGTAATAGGGTGTTTAAAACAGATAATGCATTAAAATGTGTCTAAATAATAAAATAATAAAAAGGTCTGTTACAGAATAAAAAAAAGATGCCTTTTTACCTCCCTGACGGTATTCCCAAGTGTGACTCGGGGTTAAATTTCGCTACTGCGAACAGTAACCCCGAGCCACACTCGGGCTGCATACTCACCTCATCCTGCGCTCCCTCGCTGTCCCCCGCAGTGTGATCGTGGCGACCACTTGCTTCCTGGTAACGCTCCCTGCGAGTCACACGATGCAGGGGGGCGGGACCAGGCAGCAAATTAGCAAACTAAAAATATTTTTTATCCTACAGCATGAATTGCTCATGAACGGCCACTAGGTGCCACTAACAGACCATACACATTCTAAGACTTGACTTCACTGTATATATATGGTTTGAAGATCTTATTTGCACGGATTTCAGTGAGCTATTCCTAATTATTACAGGCTTACTATATAGAACAACACATTTCTGTCAAAAAAAATTGAGACGCTTTTAGACACTAAATTTTGGAAAAAAATAGACCCCCAGGGAGGTTAAAAAAAATTGGGACCCAAAATTTGTCTAACAAAATACCAAAAAGATGTTCAGAAAAATAAAAAGACCGTTTGCTGAAAATAAAAATAAAGGGTTTAATAAAAAAATATATAGTAAAAATATTTTTTTACATTGAATCCTATGGAATTCGCCTGTTTAAACCTCAACTAAATCACCTGAAATCAGGGCACTTCACTGACACTTTGGGGCAGTTCAGCGTTCTCTAGATAGATTAACCATTACTTCTCTATGGGACAATATCCCTGCTGCCGAACGGCAGTTTAACTATGCAATTCATCTTTTTTTCCCATGTATGCTGAACCAGATCATTTGAATGCGAAGGATCGCTAGTCTGATTTAGTCGTTTTTAGTCATCCGATAGACGTCGGAGGGTTGAATTGCTTCTGTGTTGTGGGATTAATCGGATGACTAGCTCGTCATGCAAATACAGATCTAGTGGACCGTCAGCCTTATGGACAGGACCGTTTCACTTTTCAGATATCGGTTTGCTTCAGGAATCTAATCCCGAGACACGTAAGAATCGTAGAAAGGCCCATGCTCAGCTGGTCCTGCCATAGCCCTCCATTGTCCAGGACTGGTTTTCGTTGCTATCTCACCTTAAGGGAGCTACAGGTTCTGAATGGTTTGAACTCCTATTTAAGAGGGTTATAGCTCAGTAGTTCTACTCCCCGGTATGTGGTGTGTCTTGAACACTATCCATATGCTCCTGAGTCTTGCTGTGACTGTGTATCCCAAGTATCATGATCCTGTCTTTTCCTATCTTGCCATGTACCCTGCCTTGTGTGAGTTTCCACCTGTACCCGTATTGTCCATTGTGCCACCAAATAACCTTTTCCTGCCTTTGACTTGCATACTTGTCCTGCTTGTATATCCTATGAACTTCCCCACAGAGGCATATTGCTGGCAATCAGATGTTGCAAAAAGACCTCTTTTAAAACTAATTTTCTGACAATCTCAGCGAAGACTGCAACCAACAGCAAGTACCAACATGCATGGCTACCCTGCCCTGCAGTGAAACAGGTAGGAACTGTCAAATTCTACACATGTAACCTGCGGGAATGTGGTTTTCATTTAAGTATACAATGTAAACTATTCAGTAAGCAGGGTTAAAAGATGACAGAAAGCATTCATTCAATCCATTCTGGTGTACTGTAGAGCAAGAGATTCATGACAGACGATACATATATAAAACGCACAAAACAAGATGGCTCAATGGAAACATAGTTTTTATATGGTTGCTGCTGGAACCTGTTATTACAACATTCAAATGCAGCACACAACATTTAAAGATCGTGTGACGAGGCAATTAGGGGCAGAGTAGTAGACCATAAATATATTAGGCTATGGAGAATGCCATTTTCCCCACTAAAGTGTTAATCCTAAACCAATGCCTAATTAAGTCTGCCCTGGTCATATATGGGGTGTGTGTGTGTGTGGGTCTCTCAGAATGAGCTGTTGTGTGTGTGTGTGCACGCAGTCTATGTGCGGGCTACAGCAGGGAAGGAAAGAAACTGCTGAAGACAAAAGGGAAGTACTTTGTAAATTTTGTTTCATTTATTGGCAAGCGGCCTAGCTGCCTAATATCTAGAGAGGGCATCCTGTATGTTTAGTCAGACTCCGCATGAAGGAGTAAGCGGTTGTTTTAGATTCTGTTTTTGATGTTTTGCTGTAACCTGCTGCTTTTATGACTGCATACTAAAATAAAGAGGAAATACTGATCCCTGCATCCAGTGCCTTTATCACAATAGCTTAACCTCCCTGGCGGTCTAATTTCTGACAAATTTCATGTCGTCTAAAAGTGGTCAGTTTTTGTTTCCCCTGCCCCCTTGCAGTATCCTGAGAGTGGCTCGGGGTTAAATTCCTATACTGGAAGCGGTAACCCCGAGCAACACTTGGGATGCTGCTGTATACATCACCTCTCCCTGCACTCCCTCGATGTCCCCTGCAGCCTCCTCCAGAGATCGCGACCCTCATACTTCCTAGTTCCCTCCTCGCGAGAAGGGAATCCAGGAAGTATGAGGTCGCAATCGCCGGAGGAGACTGCAGGGGATCAGTGAGGGAGCGCAGGGAGAGGTAATGAATACAGCCCGAGTGTGGCTCGGGGTTACCGCTCTCAGCTGTGAAATTTAACCCCCCAAGACACTCGGGATAACCGTCAGGCAGGTTAAAGCTTATTTACAAAAATAGAACGGATTGTAGCAAAATATTATACATTGCATAAGCCACAATGTCACAGTACCCCATCACTGCAGGTCCTATTCTATACTAACCTAATATAGGCTCTTATGACATTAAAGAACATATATTGGATATACAGGGTATCCATAAAGTCTCTTTTACAATTTCAAATTTTTATTACAAAAGGCAAATAAAAAGACAGATAAGTGAAAATTATTACAAAATGAGTATATATATTTAAGTTTTTTTGCCTCATTTTAACACACCTCTATATGGGCACCATTAGTTGCACGAAGCACATCAAGATGGTACTCGATTTCTTGCCATGTTCGCTGTAGCATACCCTCATCAATGGTGGCAATGGCAACAGTGATCCTCTGCTTTAGATTAGTGATGTCCCGTGTATTTGTTCGATACACGAATAGAAAGGAGGTTGAGAGTAGTTGTACCTGGTGAACGAGGTGGCCAGGGAATTGGGCCACCCCTTCCAATCCACCGCTCTGGAAAGGTTTCATTTAGGAACCCGCAAACATGTAGTCTCCAATGTGGTGGTGCACCATCTTGCTGGAAAATGAGGTTTGGTTGACTGTCATGTCGTTATGGTGCCACGTAGTCAGTCAAAAGGTAAAGGTAAAGGTAAACATTTGCAGTAATTGATGTGTCGCCAAAGAAAAATTACTTCTTTCTATGGCGTTATGTTAAAGATATCGTGTATGGAACAAAAGGTACGGGACATCACTAATCTAAAGCAGAGGACCACTGATGCTATTGCATGGAACACAGAAATATATGTCATAATAAAAGAAGATATGAGAGAGATCAGAATGAGACAGACAAGCAAGTAGCCAAGGCAGGGACAGGCAGAGGTGAGGATGGGCACAGGAGAGGCAGAGGCGAGAATGGGTATGGGTGGTGGCTGGGATGGAGGCTGGCAGAAGATACAATTTAACACAAGTACTGTGGAGCAGGACTGATACGTAGCGAAGCAAATAGGAACACTGGAAGTTTGCAGGGAACTGGAGAGTGGTACATGGAGGTAGGAACCAACGATGTTGTCAGACTAGATGAGGAGCTTCAGAGTGTAGACCTAGAGCTCTATCATGTCCTTCAAGCTAACACTAGCGTCAGCGCTATTTTAAAGTAAGTCATAGCGATTCAAAGGCAATGTAAGCACAGCGCTAAAGGTTTAAAAAAACAAAAAACCCTTAGTGCTCACTAATTAGCGGTTCGTTGCGGGAGTTTACTGTACTTTGCTCTCCTCATGTTAGGTATAGGAGTACAAAGTGAAAGCACAGATTAACCTCCCTGGCGGTGTTCCCGAGTATGTCTCAGGGTTAAATTTCACAGACACACTCGGGCTGGATACATTACCTCTCCGTGCGCTCCTTCGATGATCTCTGTGTCTCCTCCGGCGATTGCAACGTTTTACTTCCTGGTTTCCTCCTTGCGAGAAGGAATCCAGGAGGTAATGAGGTCACGGTTGTCGGAGGAGGCAGCTGGGGACATCGAGGGAGAGGTGATGTATCCAGCGGCTTCCCGAGTGTTGCTCGGGGTTACAGCTTCCAACGTAGGAATTTAACCCCAAGCCACACTCGGGATGCCGCTGGGGGGGGGGGGGGAACAAAAAAACAATTGACCGCTTTTAGACTAGAAATTTCACAATAAATAGACCGCCAGGGAGGTTAACTAGCACTAGGACCAAGTGATCCTAAGGGCTGGCGCTAACTGAAAAAGTTAGTGCCAGCTCAGAGGTGTAGGTAACGGATTCCGCTGCTGCAATATTAGTTACCTGCTGCAGCTCAACACCCCCCCCCCCAAAAAAAATCCAAACAAAATACCTCTCATCCCTATCTGCCAGGAGCAGAGGGAGAAAGGGGGAAGAAAGTTACTTGTCTACCTCCGTTATCACTCTGCCGACCAGCAGGATCTCGCAAGAGGCGAGATCCTGCCGGACATGTGACCCGACAGCACGATCCTCCATGGAGTCCTATGGACGCCATGGAGGGGATGCTGGGAACAGCGCTGCCCCAGCATCCGCAAGCTTAGCGATCGCTAAAGGGCAGGCTGTCTGACTCTGCGTCTGCCCCGCACTCTGCTGGGGAAACCAGGATGTCAAGGGGAAGTTAGCAAACGCTAATTTTTCCCCTTCGCGTCCCGGTTTTAGCTCAGGACACACGATAGTGCCCCATGACTGGCGATTACTCCATACTGAAGCGAGGTGTGTGACTTCCTTTTAAAGTCTGCAGTAGGTGCACCTGGCCTCTCTGTAGAGCCTGTCTAAAGACAGGAGTGAAATCTGGGAAAGGGGCATGTAAAAATAGAACCAATGCTGCTGTCCAGATTGATATGGTACCATTCTAAAAGGTTGCTGAAGAAATAGAATTAAAGAGCCACTATACACCCGAACTACCCTTTAGCTTTTTAAAGTGGTCAGGCTGCTTCAGGTGTCCCTTCTCCCAACAGTCCAGTTTGTCTGATATTCTTGTGTGAAGCCCATGAGTTTCCTCTGCCCACACAACCGTCAACAGGATTTAAATATCCTGGCGTGCCAGTGAGCAAATTCGTCACCTGTGATGTCTGTGCACTCTACGTGCTGACACAACCCTGTCAACAAATGCTTGTAGCAGCAGCTAGCATTCTGGGAGATAGAAGTTGTGCAAAAAAGTATGCACGTTCCGATTGATATGCAAGTTGCATACGTAAGCAAATTGCATTGATAGATGCTGGTACTTCCACATTTTGGAATCCCTGAGCTAAAAAGGTGAGGAGCAGTCCGTTGCCGAGTGAGTAAAAGGTGAGAATGTTTTACCAGAAAGGAAAAAAAAAATTACAAATACAATGTCCCTTTGAGTCATGGTGGGCAGAAAATATCTATACTATAATTGAGTAAGGCTTGGCGTGTCCGTCGCCAAGCCTTACTCTGCGCATGCGCGCGCAACCAGCGGCGGTTGGTTGCACGCGCATGCAACCGCCGCGGCACGAGCCGGCTGTGCGCTCGCCGCGGCGGTTACAAGATGCACACAGCAGCCGGGTAGAGGCTGCGTTCGCAGCCTCTACCCGGCTGCCGCGCGCATCCAACCCCCGAGCGGCGAAGGGAAAGTTCCCTCGCTTCCGCTCTTTGAAGGACCCAAGCCCCGGTCACGTGGGAGTCCGTGACCGCGACTTGGGTCCTTCAACGACCGGAAGCGGGGAAACTTTCACTTCCCCGGCGCCGCTCGGAAAGGTAAGTATGGCGTAGAGCTCATGGGGCGGCTGTCCGAATGCCGATAGAGCATTCGAACAGCCGCCCCATGTCTGGTCTGGGGTCTGATCTGGGGCATATATCCATGAGGGCTTGGGGGGGCAATATCCAGGAGCTGGGGGGCAATATCTATGAGCTGGGGACAATATCCAGGAGCTGGGGCGCAGTATCCATGAGCTGGGGACAATATCCAGGAGCTGGGGGGCAATATCCAGGAGCTGGGGGGCAATATCCAGGAGCTGGGGGGCAATATCCAGGAGCTGGGGGGGGCAATATCCAGGAGCTGGGGGGCAATATCCAGGAGCTGGGGGGCAATATCCAGGAGCTGGGGGGCAATATCCAGGAGCTGGGGGGCAATATCCATGAGCTGGGGTGCAGTATCCATGAGCTGGGGACAAAATCCAGGAGCTGGGGGGCAGTATCCAGGAGCTGGGGAGCAATATCCAGGAGCTGGGGGGCAATATCCATGAGCTGGGGTGCAGTATCCATGAGCTGGGAGGCAGTATCCATGAGCTGGGGGGCAGTATCCATGAGCTGGGGGCAGTATCCATGAGCTGGGGGGCAGTATCCATGAGCTGGGGGGCAGTATCCATGAGCTGGGGACAATATCCAGGAGCTGGGGCGCAGTATCCATGAGCTGGGGCGAGGTATCCATGAGCTGGGGCGCAGTATCCATGAGCTGGGGACAATATCCAGGAGCTGGGGGGAAGTATCCAGGAGCTGGGGGGGGCAATATCCACGAGCTGGGGGGCAGTATCCACGAGCTGGGGCATATATCCACGAGCTGGGGCAGTATCCACGAGCTGGGGCAGTATCCACGAGCTGGGGCATATATCCATGAACAGGGGCAGTATATCCACAATAGACTGCCCTCTGGGCAGGCTTTCCACCTTGTGTATAATACTTAAATAATACGGCTTTAAAAACCCATTAAAAGAATCCTTTAACACACACATTTTATGCAACTTTTTTTATTAAAAAACAAATTAAAAAAAAAAAAAAAAAATTGTATAGCCAAAACAGATTTGTGAAAGAGGACATAATAAATAACCTTGCTACAGATAGTTGGACTGTCATGCATATACAAGCATTTAGAAGTCTAGTTATGAGAAAGCCATAAACAGTAATTTTGTTTTCATGGTACTCAAGTCTGAATTAAAAGAATGTGGAATCTGAAAACCAAGACAATGTACGTGTTAAACTACATGTGGCAGAGGTTTTGGGAGACGAGGATTTCTGGAACACATACCATTTACTAGATACAAAGTGATTTATTCAAAAGTCATAAGAACATATTCTTCTATACCAGTCCAGGGGGTGGAGAGGAACACAAGGATCATCCAACTGGTCAGAAGCAGATTTTGAGCAGGAAAGTGCAAGTGGTAACAAGCTGAATGAGTGACAGGTCACAACAGACAATGCTCAAGGAGTTGCAACACTACATCAGACTATCCACACTCGACAAGGGTTAATAAAAAAACATTTTTGCAAACGTTTTAACCATTGCATCAAGGAAATTGAAGATCAGACTGATATGTATGGTGAATGAGTCATCTGTCGTAAGTGGTACACAAAAGGCTGACCTGTGACTGAACGTTGAGGTTTACGCTTACTGTAAATGTAACATGCAGTTGCAATATTGGATGGAAGGGGTCCCTGACCTTAGCTTTGCAGTAGATCTTGTTCTGTTCCTTGTGGCAGGTATCCCCCCCCCCTTTCTTATTTTACCCGTCTATGTGCTTCTATTATTAAAATATATTATTGACTTTACATACGCTGTAATGTATCATGACATATTGTATGTCTCCTTTATAAACGTTAAAAACAAAAACTGGGGAGATAGTTAACCTTATTGAGGCGACCAAGAAGCTCATCCTTGTCTATTTGCTGTTCTACTGCAAGCAAGAGGTAGTAATACTGTGACAGGTGACTACAAATAGAAAAGAAAAAAAAAGAAATTAAAAAACCTTGCCACCATCAAGTGAGCGTAGATGATGGCTTCCCATCTCAAAAGAGTGAAAATCAGAATGAAGATGAAGCAACTGTTCAGATAAGAGTAAAAGAAAGTCAGAGGACATGTGGCAAATAAAATACTTATCTAGAGAAACAAATAGGCATGAGCAATGATAATGTTTTGCATGCAGCTGTACACATTACAAGGGTTCATATCTCCTGGAAATAAAAACAAAGCGGAGAGTCAATAGGGAAGGTATAATTTTGTGCTGTTGATGCAGATTAGGAGACTGAATTCTTGGTGATTGTCGTAACCCAAACAAGGGTGGTATGTTCTGTGATGAGAAACAAAAACAATTTGAAATCTCAGTCTTTTTAGATAAAATGGTTTCTGGGCATGTCCAATCAGTCCAATCCAATGTTGCATGCCATCAGTGACAGGCTGGAAAACCCTTGCTCATTAGGAGAAGAAAACCACCCCAAAAAACAACGACTGTCTGCGATGGATTCCCACTTGTAATTCCGATAACAATTTCCTTCTAAATTATTTTTTAGAGTGGTGGCAATTTATTATCATTGGACATGAGGTCTTGGCTTAAGAATTAACTTCCCAGTCTGAAAAAGGAAAAAAAAATAATAAAGGTTAGAGATCAGAAAGAGGAGTTTTCCTTTTTACAAGAGAATTCAATCAGCAAGAATAGGAAGAACATATCCAGAAAATGGATTAAAGTGTAATAATATATATATATATATATTACATTCACACAAACTTTAATTTTTATATTATAGTTCATATACACTCACAGTGTAGTCTAAAATGCAGAATAAACCCCTTAACTACCTTTAATGAGTACAGGCGATCTTCAAAAGCACCTGCATTGGCCTAGAGATTAAGTATATGCAATCTGATCTGGAGCAATGCTATGGAATATTGTTAATTGCAAACAATATTTGTTTGCAAGTGGGCTCCAGGACATGCAAATAAAGTTTCAACATATCAGGCATGAACAATGATGCTGTGAAATGGTTTTAAGAGCTTGCAGGTTTGTTTTTCCTTCATGCAAACACAGAGCCCAAGCTATGATGCAACTGTAATAGTGCTATCTGGGCAGCAAAAGGAGGCATCTGCCTGTCTAATAGGACTTGCCTACAGTGAACATATACTATAGGATGCCTCTGTATACATTTCCTGTGTGGATAATGGAAAGTGAGGTTTCCATAAAACCACTGGCAGGACCCAGTGGTCTTATGAAAAATCCCTTTGTAGTGAAGGGGTTAAAACGACCAACTGTATGGCAGCTTTCCGTGATATTAGCTAACCCGCCGCTACCCTGTAGAAGATTACGTGTACGTATTACATGAATCGAATAGTAATTTGGCTGCCATAGGAAATGGTCTTTTTGTTGATTGAACGTAGAATTTCACAGAATTACCTGAGCGATACTCTATATCCATTAGCCTTACAATACAGTCAAAGAACGGATACTACATTGCACTGCTATGATGTTACCTCAATCTCCGTATACAATAGCACTAAAGGCAAGTCCCACATTATACGCTAATAAATTGTGTTGATCACTGCATTATACTTTGTTCTTATAGGTGGGGAGTCATATACCAATAAGAAATGGATGGAATACTTACATCATCACAAGACATGTTGTATTCAGCCAGCACAGTTCGACATCGTGCAGCTATTCTAATTGCAATGGGTCAAAGAAAACCTATGCAACCCGATTAATGTATCAGTTATTCAATGTATTAAAATAACCATATTCTTGATTACTGTGAAAAGCTTAAACAAATAAATAAAAAAAAAAGTACAAAATAGGGTTAGGTTTAATAATCAAGCCCCTGCTAATTTCTAGGATCTGTACTCTTGATCCTGTCCGTTTATATTAGGAATAGACAAATATCATTTTTTCAGATCCATTACTGATAGTTGGTGCCAATATTCTGTATTTTTTTTAAATTTGCAAAATTATGCCATTAACGGAATGGTTTTTCATAAAATTGTAAACACTGTTCTATGACCATTTAGTTTATAAATAAAATTATACACACACACGCACACTTTCTTTTTCAACATCATGGCTATGTCTAGACTCTGGCCTTTGCAATGATACTCCATTTGACACTGTAAGCAAGGGGGTCAGCAACCTCAGCCCTGCATATATTTTGGTACTATATCTCCAATGCTGCTCAGGTTGGCTGAGCCTCATGAGAAATGTAGTTCCAAAACATCTGGGGGGGGCCCAAGGTTGCCGACCTGCTGTAGGACACCCTGTGCAGGAGACATAGGGGCTCAAAAGACTTCTGCAGGGGGCGTGGCCAGCTGTTCAGAGGAGCGGACATGTTTTGGTGGAGCTCAGCATGTCCTCTCCCTATCGGTACCTCCAGAGGACCTTACCCGCGGTAATTTTTGCAGATAATGGTACCTGGCCTTCGGATCTGTGCTGTCCGGAGGCCGTTTAGTATCCGTCCCCCCCTCTGGTCCAGAGACAACCCTGACTGCTGTTGCTGGGTGGCTGATATGAAGAGCCGGCAGGCATTTTGAGGCCTACTATTTCGACCCCAGGCGCTTTAGGATCTTTTTCGGCTGCACGCTTTATCCCGGACCTACCTGAGCTGCTGACTGCGGAGATGGAGGGCCCCCACCTCCCAGCTGACCTGGATGACTATTCCATGGGACCTGCGGTTCAAAGATGGGATACACCCCCACTCAAGGTGGAGGGGAGGTTTCCAGCCTGGATGCCTGCTTGCTATGGCGCGAGGTAACGGCCACGCTGCCGGGAGGCAGAGACCCCGAAGACAGCTGAACCTAAAGCTGACACGATCTGGTACTTTGCGGTGACCAACCATACAGATGCTGCTGTCGCGTTGAAAGGAGTTACAGAGGACGACCTGGCTGAGAAGCTGGCCCGGTCCCCTTACCACCCGAGCTGTTTTCACCTGCGAGTTCTGGAGATGTGGTGGCGATCTGCGTGTCCTGGGAGGTGGATGTGTCAGCGAGTCCGGTGCCAGCGGTCTCGTCTTGCGAACCTGTGAAGATCCCCTCCAGCTGGGGGTTCAGGGTGGCGCGATTGCACCCACCGACGCTAGGGGCTTCTATGCCTGCTGGGCCTGGGAGAACCGGATCTCTCTGCGGGGAGCTGCCTGCTGTGGCCCCAATCCCATTACTGGACACGCGCTGAAGTGACTCGCCCCATATTTCTCAGCGGGACTTTCCTCAGTTTTTGCTATGCTCGGCCTCCCCGATAGATCTTTTTGAAGTGCTCCCCCTTGTGCTTTTTGGTCCGCAGATGTCTTTTTGCTTTTGATGCTGCCGTGTTTTTCGAATGATTATTGCCCCCCCCCCTGTTCTGAGGACTTTTATGATGACTTATTGCAGACGTACCTTTATTACCATTTTTATTTTCTCTGCCCCCCCCCCCCATTTTTGTTTACTTTGGGTATTTCGGGATACCTTGAGGGGCGAAAGCATAGCCTGGTGCGTGGGTTGCCCCACCAGGTGCCCGTGTCTCGTGCCATTTCCCCCCATGACCTTCTCCCATGGTCTTGGGCCATCCGGGATTCCATCAGGGCCGGCCCGCTTTTGGCCTATTGCCCCCCCCCTTTCCCTAAGCTCACTTAGCTGACCTCTTTATTTTTCTTACGTTGTGTGTGCAGTAATTACTGATGACAATTTACTTTTATGCTTCTGTTATGATGACATGTTTTGGCCCTGCGAGGCTATTTTGTATGCGATTGTCCTGCTGTCAATCTTTCATAATAAAAAAAACCTTTTAATACGAAAGACTTCTGCATTTCCTGTATAGGGAATTCCTTGAGAGATGGAAGGGAAGCCCAATTTTTATTGGCCTTATGCTCATGAACAATACATCACTGGGCAGGGGAAGTTTTAGAAGAGCGCCTGCTGAAGATGCCTCAGATCAGCATTAAGCAGTGGGACTACGCATGTCACGGAGTAGTGAGCCGTGTTGGCCAAATAATAACCCAATACAAATTATCAGCTCTCAATAAATCTATAGCGATACACACACGCGCACACACACTCAAGCACCAGAACTTCATCTCAAAATGCTTACAGAGAATTATTTTTATTCCAAAACCATATGTTTTCCCTCTGCCTGAAAACGGTCAACCATCTCCTGCTGGACAGCCTTCCATGGGTTTATATCAGCTTTGCACAGTTTTTTTTTTTTAAATTCTGATATTTTAATGCCGCTCAAAGCAGAAGCAATGCATTGTGTTTGCTTTGGGTTCGTTGCCAGTTTTTAAAGATAAACATGCAACTAAACCCAGCGCTGGTCTCCCTCTGATCTCTGCAGGATCGAACATGCTTCCAGTTCAGCATGTCACATGACTGCAGGAGGGGCTGGGCACTCTAGCCAATCCAATGCCTCTCAATACAGGAAGACTGATACCATTGGATAAGTTCCTAAAGATCTCCAAGCTCCGTATCCTGAATTGAGTGCTCAATGAGCTGAGGTTCTGGGCAGGACTAAGACCCTGCATTCAGATGGAGTAATCCCGAGGGGAGAGAAGGAGCTCACAGCAGTGTGACCAGTCAAATATGAACAATTGCTCACACACACACACTGTAGAGTGGCGGTTTGCAACCTTTTTACACCTGTGGAGAGGTTAAATTAGAATAAAAAAAATATTAAAAAACCGACTTCTAAAAAGGCAAAAATAAAACCTTTTCTAAACGTAACAACAATAGAACCTTCATTTTGTATTTAAAAAAAGACCAGAAACCGTGCAGTAAAGAAAAATGCTGATATGCTTTCTAAAAATGTTGACCATGTAAGAAAGCAGTATTCAATTCAAATACCGTCTGAGCAAAATCTGCTGCCGCTTCTTTTCTAGACTTTTTTTTTATAACCATGGCTGCAGCTTTGTTTCAGAGAGAGGAAGCACTGCATTGACATCAGTTTGGTTGCTCTTGTTTGTAATCACCAACAGGGCTGATGAAGTATTTTCAGACTAATAGGCAGTCGGAAATATGACCAGCCATTTATTAGCTCTGAGAGATGGATATAAATTTCACAGTGATATCCATGAGACAATGTCTCGCTTTTTTTTTGCCCTTAAATAACTTGGCAGATGGCTGGTGGCTCTGGAGCCCAAAGAGCCACCAGCAGGCATCTTCAGAACATAAAATACTTTCTCAAAAAAAAATTAACAGGAAGGATACATTGAGATTTCTCTTGTTTTCAAGTACGTCCTGGGTGGCGAGTATGTACCGTTAGGCGTCTTGCCCAAGGACACTTACTGGAGAGGTGCTCTTTCCAGGATTTGGACCGGTGTCTCCACGGTCATAGAGCAGTGAGGTTACCGCTACTCCACCCAGCAGGTACATTAACGCAAAGGGGTACCAAGCCCATCCGCATGGAGCCCCCCCCCCCCCAAGCATCGCGCCTGAAGTGGTTGCCGGTCTAATGGCAGCTGTCTGTCTGGAAATTTCTGTCTGTTGAGAAACACTTCAGGGTCCCTTTAATGTTGTATGACTGGGTCTATCTGCACAGTATTGTAAACATACATGGCTTTAGAATTCTTACTTCAAAACGTCAAGCCAAAAATCCCTTTAGCAAAAAACTGATTTGCACATACCAGCAAAGAAATATTCCATGTGTAGGAGAAATGGAAAGACCCTATTGACAAAGAATAATTAAGCTCCACATTGTGGGTTGTTACTTTTTTGAGCAGTTCTCCATCTCCAGGGCAAACCACATTTCCTTGCTCCAAGTACGGAGATATCATCATACTGTTAAGTTAGGATGCTTTTCCAATCCAACTCTCGCATCTGTATATAAAAAGGATACATCGAAGGTGCCACAACTCGTTTGTGTATGCCCGCAAAGAACAAAGCAATCAGCGTTATGCAGCTAATTGTAAAGAAAGGATGATTCCAAAGTGATGTGAAGAACGATACCTGAAATAGCGTTGGAAAAATTAACAGATGTGTTAATTAAAAGCATCTTTATAAGGAAACTCCATTAAAACAAATACCTGATGCCAAGTGTGCATGATGCAACATTTCTAAAACAAACCGTAAAGAAAATTGTCACTTATTTTTATTTTAGTTGATTTTTACTACCCTTTTGTCCTCAGTGGCACAACTCCTCTTCAGCTCAGGACTCCCAAACGAAAAGTCCCTGCAGCTATCCAACTCAAATTCTGCTCCTACACAAGTTGCGTAGAAACAGCAAATTGTGTTTTGCAATGAGACTTTTGCGGGAGCCGATCCATTGCTGCCTCTCTGCATGCTGAGGACACTAGCATGCAATCTGGTGACCAGCAGCTGGCTAAACTCAAAATCCCGGCTGCTAATGACACTGGGTAGGGTGGAAGAAACTCCTCCACTTCACCCAGAGATTACATAAGAATTGGGGAGCAGCAAGGTGTGGGGGAGAAGTGGAGGCACGCCTCACAACCTGACCACTTTAAAACAAAGTGCTAGGGTGAGTAGAGTGTGCCTTTAAAACAGTGTTTCCCAAACCTGTCCTCAGGACCCTCAACCAAGCCAGATCTTGCAGATCACCTTGGGGAAATGCAGACTGAATACAGCAATCACTGAGCAGCAAATTATAGGTGAAACTCGAAAAATTAGAATATCATGCAAAAGTTCATTTATTTCAGTAATGCAACTTAAAAAGGTGAAACTAATATATGAGATATGACAAATCACGGCTTGAACTAATTGTCATGATTATGGCTTACAGCTCATGAAAACCCCAAATCCACAATCTCAGAAAATTAGAATATTACATGCAATCAATAAAACAAGGATTGTACATAGAACAATATCGGACCTCTGAAAAGTATAAGCATGCATATATACTCAGTACTTGGTTTGGGCCCCTTTTGCAGCAATTACTGCCTCAATGCGGCGTGGCATGGAAGCTATCAGCCTGTGGCACTGCTGAGGTGTTATGGAAAACCATGATGCTTCAATAGCGGCCTTCAGCTCTTCTGCATTGTTCGGTCTCATGTCTCTCATCTTTCTCTTAGCAATGCCCCATAGATTCTCTATGGGGGTTCAGGTCAGGAGAGTTTGCTGGCCAGTCAAGCACAGTAATCCCATGGTCATTGAACCAGGTTTTGTGCTTTTGGCAGTGTGGGCAGATGCCAAGTCCTGCTGGAAAATGAAGTCAGCATCCCCATAAAGTTCGTCTGTGGAAGGAAGCATGAAGTGCTCAAACATCTGATAGACGGCTGCGTTGACCTTGGACTTAATGAAGTACAGTGGACCAACACCAGCAGATGACATGGCTCCCCAAATCAACACAGACTGTGGAAACTTCATACTGGACTTCAAGCATCAATCAGTGTGTGCCTCTCCATTCTTCCTCCATACTCTGGGTCCTTGGTTTCCAAAGGAGATTCAAAAGTTGCTCTCATCAGAAACGAGGACTTTGGACCACTGAGCAACAGACCAGGTCTGGTTTTCTTTAGTCCAGATAAGACACTTCTGACGTTGTTTGTTGTTCAGGAGCGGTTTGACAAGAGGAATACGACATTTGAAGCCCATGTCCAGGATCCATCTGTGTGTGGTGGCTCTTGATGCACTGACTCCAGCCGCAGTCCACTCCTTGTGAAAGTCCAACACTTTTGAATGGCCTTTTCCTGACAATCCTCTCCAGGCTGCGGTCATCCCTGCTGCTTGTGCACCTTTTTCGTCCACATAACTTTCTATTAATGTGCTTTGATACAGCACTTTCGGAACATCCAACTTCTTTTGCAATTACCTTTTGAGGCTTTCCCTCCTTATGGAGGATGTCAAATGATAGTTTTCTGCACAACTGTCAGGTCAGCAGTCTTTCCCATGATTGTGATTCCTACTTAACCAGACTGAGAGACCATTTAAAGGCTCAGGAACCCTTTGCAGGTGTTATGGCTTAATTAGCTGATTAGAGTGGGACACTTTGAGCCTAGAATATTGCACAATAAAATGGACAAACTTATAAACATAGAAGGACAGTGCTTGATACAAAAAACTATTTAAAATCTGAGAACCAGTGAAGAAGTGGTATTCAATGCGTGGATAGATATTAATTAAATCTCAATACAGCAGGTGACCTTCAATGGATCACCTCAAAGTATTGTAACCAACATTGAGTAAATTGAAAAAATGGCTACATTAAGCCACAAGCCAAAAGCGCAAGAGAAGACCACTAGCAACACTAGGGCAGGAAAACCCTGTAGAAGAGAAGTGTGTAAATATATAAACACAGCTAAATTAGCCAGACAACGCCGCAGCAGTGGTCAATTTGTAATGTATAATAGACCCAAAGAATTATTGTTGTTGGATCACCAGTTGCGGCGTGACAAATTAAATAAAAAAGGGGTCCTGCCTGCTAATGCATCCGACGCTCGTTTCGCCAAGAATGGCTCGTCAGGAATGCTTACAGACAGAAAAGAGGGTGCTCATTTAAAGTGTACATAGTTCAGCTGAGATCAGCTAATTAGCCAATGGGAACCAAAGAGGAACAGATGTCATAATGATTGGTTTTGCAGCAGGATTGGCAGATCTTTCGACCAATGGTAATAGGTGTTTGAATAACGGTAACTGAATAACGAGTGAGATACAAAGATTACAAACAGGGGGCTGAATAGTAATACTGTAGGGTTGTACCATGGAAAATGATTAACTAGAGTATAGGTGTTTGGCAACTACTTCCTCCGCCGTAACCAATTAATGAAGGGAATAAAATAAGATCACAAGGTGGAAAGCCTGCCCAGAGGGCAGTCTATTGTGGATATTGCCCCAGCTCATGGATATTATGCCCCAAGCTCGTGGATATATGCCCCAAGCTCATGGATATATGCCCCAAGCTCATGGATATATGCCCCAAGCTCGTGGATACTGCCCCCAGCTCGTGGATATATGCCCCAGCTCGTGGATATATGCCCCAGCTCGTGGATATATGCCCCAGCTCGTGGATATATGCCCCAGCTCGTGGATATATGCCCCAGCTCGTGGATATATGCCCCAGCTCGTGGATATATGCCCCAGCTCGTGGATATATGCCCCAGCTCGTGGATATATGCCCCAGCTCGTGGATACTGCCCCCAGCTCGTAGATACTGCCCCATCACATGGATACTGCCCCATCACATGGATACTGCCCCATCACATGGATACTGCCCCATCACATGGATATTGCCCCATCACATGGATATTGCCCCATCACATGGATATTGCCCCATCACATGGATATTGCCCCATCACATGGATATTGCCCCATCGTGTGGCTACTGCCCCATCACATGGATATTGCCCCAGCGTGTGGATACTGCCCCATCACATGGATATTGCCCCAGCGTGTGGATACTGCCCCATCACATGGATATTGCCCCATCACATGGATATTGCCCCCAAGCTCAGACCCCAGACCAGACATGGGGCGGCTGTTCGAATGCTCTATCGGCATTCGGACAGCCGCCCCATGAGATCCTCATACTTACCTTCCCGAGCGGCGAAGTGGAAGTTTCCCCGCTTCCGGTCTTTGAAGGACCCAAGCCGCTGTCACGTGGGACTCACGTGACCAGGGCTTGGGTCATTCAAAGAGCGGAAGCGAGGGAACTTTCCCTTCGCCGCTCGGGGGACGGGATGGATGCGCGCGGCAGCCGGGTAGAGGCTGCGAGCGCAGACTCTACCCGGCTGCCGCGCGCATCCAACCCCCGAGCGGCGGAGGGAACTTTCCCTTCGCCGCTCGGGGGTTGGATGCGTGCGGCAGCCTCTACCCGGCTGCTGTGTGCATCTTGTAACCGCCGCGGTGAGCGCACAGCCGGCTCGTGCCGCGGCGGTTGCATGCGCGCGCAACCAACCGCCGCTGGTTGCGCGCGCATGCGCAGAGTAAGGCTTGGCGACGGACACGCCAAGCCTTACTCAATTATAGTATAGATGATGTCGTGATTCGAATTGCAAGAAAACGATCGTGTAGTGTGGGTACCCCATACAAAGCAGTGTTGGGAAGGAAAAGCCGCTGTGTGTATACTATACAACGGCGTTAGGGCAACACCAACAATTGAGCGGTGATCTGGACAATCAATAATATGATGGATCGTAATCTATTATGTTGTCCTGATCCGTAAAGAGCATTAAATACGTCTACAGAAGGTCTCTCAAATGATTTCTTACCCCTAAAAGATTATTACATCTGATCCTTGAAATGTAAAGACCAGTTGAATAAAAGTATTAACTGGAAAGCCAAAATTGGCTAACATTAGATAAGAAACTGGCTAGTACTTTACGCCAAAGGGGATAAACAGAAAGATGTAAATTCCATCTGATCTTGACGTTATAAAAATGAGATGGACGTATCAGAAATCGCTTGATAATAGTCACTTATGTATATACGTCTTTAATACAAAGCAACCACCAAAAGAGGGATTTAACTGAAAAACCATAAAGCTGACTTGTAATGTAGAGCTGACTAATATTGTACGCCTAAAGGGGGGTTCCTGAACAAAAAAATATGTATATAAATATTGTAATCTACATTATTGGAATAAATATTGTAAATGTTTAATCAAGATCTTTTATAATCGAATAACAATAATATAATGATGTATAGATATAGATATATATATATATATATACACACACACACACACACACACACACACACTTGGATTTGATTTTTAGGATTATGGATAATCAGAAAAGAGTCAAGGCAGGGAAGAATTTTAGTAAAGAGAAAAGATCCATAAGAGGGAAAATCATGGGTTAGAGCTGGTTAGTCATGGACCTCTATATACACAGTGTAAGGAAATATCATCCAACACTGGTATTACATTTAAATAAGGGGATAGTGACCTCATAAAAATAAATAGACAAAAAGGACTAAAGAAAATGATAATTTACAGGCATACATATTATTGATACAGTAGTCTAGATGGTAAATGAAGTAGTTAAGCTCATATAGTGCATTAGATTCCTACCTACAAAAATACTACACAGGGGTGAATCAACTAAGTGACTCAATATAATGCACTGAGAAAAAAGGCGGAATATTCTTTACCAACTGCAACTGTATGTAATATTGGTGTTCAATTGTAAATAGTTATTGGTTGACAAGAGCTCATGAAGCTATGAATAAATTAATACAATGAATAAAGAGACCCTATTTAATCAGAAAAAGAATTTAATAAGAATTTAAAGTATATTGAGAGATATAAGTAAGTGTCACACACACACATATATATATATATATATATAATCGATACAAATAAATGGAAAGAGATTGATATAAGATGATTAGATACCTGGTATAGAGTTAAGAAAGGATAACAGAGAACAACAAATGTCTGAAAAGTGACAAAAATGTAACGGTTTGAGTGAACAATCAGATGAAAGGTGTATAATTGAAGTCCTCATTTAGACCAAGTGGATAAAGGGTTTTAAGGGTGTATATCCAAAAGGATTCTCTCTGGCAGAGGATTTTGTCAAAATTACCCCTTCTAGGTCCACAGGTTACCAATTCAATAGCTTGAAAAGAAAGACATGAGGGATCCGAGTCATGTTGGTTTCTAACATGCCTTGAGACAGAAGTCTCAAGATTATTATAAACGGAATTTATGTGTTGAAGTATACGGCGTCTAAACTGTTGAATCGTTTTGCCGATAAATAGACAAGAATTTTACTTGAACAATTCATAAATTGTCTGATGTCATAAAGGCGCCCAGTGGTATGGCTTGTAAATTGTTTAGATTTTTTAACAAAACTGCAAGCTTTACAATGCGCACATTGATAAATTCCTTTAGGCTGTTGCAGCCACGTGTGAGTGGTTTTTTCGGGTTGTAAAAAGCTGGGGACTAATTTATCACTCAAATTTTTTGTCCTTCTTGCCGTGAAAGAAGGGGCAAAAGTGAGGACTTTTTGTAGGGATTTTTCCATATGGAGAATTGGCCAATATTTTTCACAGATGGTTTTTATCTTTGGCTAGCCATTATCTTAAATCGGCGATAAAACCTAATGGAGGTTTTATTGTCTCTCTTTTTAGGGATCAAGAGTTCTTCCGTGGGAGTTAAAAGGGCCCTTTTATATGCCTTCTTTAGACATTTTTTCGGGTACCCTTTAGATAGAAACATGTTTTTCAGCAAGTTGGCTTCAGATTGGAAGTCTATCAAGGATGTGCAGTTTCTTCTAGCCCTGAGATATTGGCCTATTGGTATACCTCTCTTTAGGTTAACTGGGTGATGGGAAGAACAATTCAATTAAGAAAGTTATTGGTTGCTGTTGTCTTACGGTGGAGTTTAGTAACCAATTCTGAGTTCAAATTAATAGTGATGTTGAGATCCAGAAATTGAATGCTGGTTCCACCAACAAACAAAGTCAGTCCCAGTCCGATCTCATTAATGTTTAGAAGGGTGAACCATTCATTTAACATCTCAATGGAACCCTGCCAGAGGAACAAGATGTCGTCAATATAGCGCATCCACTTAATAACGTGATTGGTAAATTTAATCATTTGGGTGGAGAAAACAAACTTTTCTTCCCACCACGCTAAATATAAATTAGCGTAACTGGGGGCACAAGAAGTTCCCATGGCCGTGCCCCGGGTCTGCAAATAAAATTTGCCTTGGAATAGAAAATAGTTGTGCTGAAGGACATGTTCTAAAAGGGACAAGACAAATTCAATTTCTTGTCCAGAGTATTTTTCGGTCAAAAAGTATTTGACAGCCTGTAATCCCACTGGGTGAGGGATGTTGTTATATAAAGAGATGACATCAAAACTGACTAAAATGGAACCTGGAGGAACATGTGTTTCAGACAATTTCTGAAGAACGTGCTGGGTGTCTCTTACATAAGAGGGAGTATCAAGTACTAATGGTCGCAGATAGCAGTCAATATATTCACTCACGCGTTCTGTTAAAGAGTTGTTGCCCGAAATTATCGGGCGTCCAGGTGGAGCAATGAGAGATTTATGTATCTTAGGCAGACAATATAAAGTTGGTATAGTAGGGTATCGTGGAAGTAAAAATTTGTGGTTGTCATTGGATAAGATTTTTAGCTGCTCACCCTGTGTTAATAAGGTCTCCAAATCTTTGGTAAACACCAAAGTAGTTGGTAAAGAATATTCCGCCTTTTTGCTCAATGCATTATATTGAGTCACTTAGTTGATTCACCCCTGTGTAGTATTTTTGTAGGTAGGAAGCTAATGCACTACACTTTAATGCACTATATGAGCTTAACTACTTCATTTACCATCTAGACTACTGTATCGATAATATGTATGCCTATAAATTATCATTTTCTTTAGTCCTTTTTGTCTATTTATTTTTATGAGGTCACTATCCCCTTAAATGTAATACCAGTGTTGGATGATATTTCCTTACACTGTGTATATAGAGGTCCATGACTAACCAGCTCTAACCCATGATTTTCCCTCTTATGGATCTTTTCTCTTTACTAAAATTCTTCCCTACCTTGACTCTTTTCTGATTATCCATAATCCTAAACATCAAATCCAAGATATAGAGATATATATATATATATATAATATAGATATATATAATATATATATTATATATATATATACATATACATATACATATATATATATATATATACACACACAACCCACCATTATATTATTGTTATTCGGTTATAAAAAGATCTTGATTAAACATTTACAATATTTATTCCAATAATGTAGATTACAATATTTATATACATATTTTTTTGTTCAGGAACCCCCCTTGAGGCGTACAATATTAGTCAGCTCTACATTACAAGTCAGCTTTATGGTTTTTCAGTTAAATCCCTCTTTTGGTGGTTGCTTTGTATTAAAGACGTATATACATAAGTGACTATTATCAAGCGATTTCTGATACGTCCAGCTCATTTTTATAACGTCAAGATCAGATGGAATTTACATCTTTCTGTTTATCAATCCCCTTTGGCGTAAAGTACTAGCCAGTTTCTTATCTAATGTTAGCCAATTTTGGCTTTCCAGTTAATACTTTTATTCATCTGATCTTTACATTTCAAGGATCAGATGTAATAATCTTTTAGGGGTAAGAAATCATTTGAGAGACCTTCTGTAGACGTATTTAATGCTCTTTACGGATCAGGACAACATAATAGATTACGATCCATCATATTATTGATTGTCCAGATCACAGCTCAATTGTTGGTGTTGCCCTAACGCCGTTGTATAGTATACACACAGCGGCTTTTCCTTCCCAACACTGCTTTGTATGGGGTACCCACACTACACGATCGTTTTCTTGCAATTCGAATCACGACATCATGATCTTATAATTTTATTCCCTTCATTAATTGGTTACGGAGGAGGAAGTAGTTGCCAAACACCTATACTCTAGTTAATCATTTTCCATGGTACAACCATACAGTATTACTATTACAGCCCCCTGTTTGTAATCTTCGATGTATCTCACTCGTTATTCAGTTACCGTTATTCAAACACCTATTACCATTGGTCGAAAGATCTGCCAATCATGCTGCAAAACCAATCATTATGACATCTGTTCCTCTTTGGTTCCCACTGGCTAATTAGCTGATCTCAGCTAAACTATGTACACTTTAAATGAGCACCCTCTTTTCTGTCTGTAAGCATTCCTGACGAGCCATTCTTGGCGAAACGAGCGTCGGATGCATTAGCAGGCAGGACCCCTTTTATTTAATTTGTCACGCCGCAACTGGTGATCCAACAACAATAATTCTTTGGGTCTATTATACATTACAAATTGACCACTGCTGCGGCGTTGTCTGGCTAATTTAGCTGTGTTTATATATTTACACACTTCTCTTCTACAGGGTTTTCCTGCCCTAGTGTTGCTAGTGGTCTTCTCTTGCGCTTTTGGCTTGTGGCTTAATGTAGCCATTTTTTCAATTTACTCAATGTTGGTTACAATACTTTGAGGTGATCCATTGAAGGTCACCTGCTGTATTGAGATTTAATTAATATCTATCCACGCATTGAATACCACTTCTTCACTGGTTCTCAGATTTTAGTTTTTTTTTTTATTCAAAGCCAAACATATAAAGCCAACTATACAGCAATAAGTGTCTATAATGGTACAAACATTGCCATCAAATATTGAATAGATACGTACAGTTCAGCTATATACAGCGTTTCAAGTAGTAAACATCAAGTGAAGGATATGTGAGGTATAGTTTATCGGAATCCGCTGAGCGTCGTGGCAGAACCCATGAGCATCCACAGGGCGGAGGAGCTCAGGGGGTGTCAGTTCGGCAAGTGGCGTAGTTGCAGGTCAGCAACAGTCAAAAACAGGTGGGGAGGGCTAGTTCCTGGAGTGGTTAAGTAGTGGGTAGAGGGCGAGCGGTATCAGGGACATGAGGGGAAGAGCAGAAGGGGATGGAGCGAGTGTCTGGATGATGAAGGGTGGTTATGGGATAGGAGCAGTAGACAGGGGGAAAGGAGAGATGAGAAAGGAAAAAAAAGAGGTAAATAAAATTAAAAAAAAAAAAGGGGGGGGAACAGAGTGGGCAGTGAGCCGGTCACGACAGCCAGACCATTTGCATAGTCGTCAGTAACCCCGATGGGGAGGCGGGCCCTGGCGGCAGCGAACGGGAGGCCGGGGCTCCCAGGGACTGGCGAGAGGGCAACCAGAGGGTCAGTCATCCATTGCGATCCTCACGAACCAGCGCGGCCGCGACATTCCGCAGAAGGTAGGTATGCGCACCAGTGGTACCATTTGTGCAGGTGCATCTCCAATTTTCCCTCTGGCCGGGCAACCAGGTCCTCCTGGTTCCGCACCTCCTCCATTCTGGCCAACCAGTCGCGGTATGAGGGGGGTAGCTCCGACCTCCAGGAGCGAGCAATAAGCAGGCGTGCCGTCATAAGCATCGGCAACACTACCGATCTCTTGAAGGTGCTCACTGGGCAGTGGACGTGTGTAAGGAATGTCTCTGTAGTAAGCGGCAAATCAAAGTCCGCGACCGTCGCCGCTGTGTCTCGCACCAGGCGCCACAAGGGAGAGATGACGGGGCAGCTCCACCAGGCATGTAGGTATGTGCCCCGTGGGTCGTCACACCTCCAACAATTCAGAGTGATGTGTAAGCCCATCCGAAATAGGAGCGAGGGTGTACTATACCAGAGAGTGAGAAGTTTATACGAGGTGGACTGCAAGCGGGTCTGGGGTGAGCCATGGTGCGTGAGTTCATACGTGTACTGCCACTGTTCCTCCGTAACCGCGGCGTCGAGTATCCGGTCCCAGGTGTACTCAAAGGACGGTGGATCCGGAGTCGGAGAGGATTGCAAAAGGCCGTAGATAGAGACGCCGTGGCGCAGAGGTCTCCTGGCAAGACAAAGGGTTTCAAAGGACGAGGGGGGGGGGGTCAGAGCAACCGGTGCCGGGCGGGGAGCGAGAGCACATAGTGCGAGATTTGAGTGAAGTTAAAGCGCTCTAGGGGGGACAGGGTTGCGGTCTGGTTGGGGGTCGATCCCACAGGGGAAGTAAGTCTGGACCCGAAAGAAAGTGTGAGGCCCTTAAAAACGCTGATGGATCCAGACGCCGACGAAGGTGAGGAATAACCCCTGCTGGAAAGTCCGGATTACCAGAGAGCGGGAGCATGGGGGAGGGGTACGAGGAGAAGGGGCGTTGGCGAAGGACAGAGTTCCAAGTCCGGAGTGTAGCACCAATGAATGGGTGGGTCTGCAGGAGGGGGGGGGGGGACAGTGTTTGGGGGCAATCCAGGGCAGCGCTCCAGCTTGAAGGGGCGTGGCATCCCGCTCCAAGTCCTGCCACAGCGCCCGTCGGCCCCCCGTGGACCACTCCACCACTCGGACCAGGTGCGCAGCCTGGTAGTATAGGGTGAAGTCCGGTAGCGCCAGTCCGCCGGCCGACTTAGGGCGGGACAAGGTGCGTCTGTTGACTCGTGCTCGTCCCGAGCACCAGACGAAGCGAGAGCAGTAGGACTGGCGCTCTGCCAAAAAGGTGGGGGGACATGTACTGGCAGGGTCTGGAACAGGTAGAGCAGGCATGGCAGGACATTCATCTTGAGTGTTTATTTTCCCAATCCAGGACACCTTCAACGGCTTCCAGCTCGTCAGGTCGCGGCAGATAGCAGCCCATAAGGGCGGGAAATTTTCTTTAAAGAGATTGTGCGGGGATCGTGTCAACCAAAGGCCCAGGTATTTCAGTCGTGAGGAGCACCAGACAAAGGGGTGCGTACGTCGGAGTGTTTGCTCCATAGCCTCAGGGACGCTGAGGTTCAAGATTTCAGATTTGTCCATGTTTAGTTTAAGGTTGGTAAGGCGGCCATAGAGACGAAATTCTTCAACGATTATCGGGAGTGTCGTTAAGGGATCAGAGACGTAAAAGAGGAGGTCGTCAGCATAGGCGGATACACCCATAAGGTAAGAGGAGCCTTCCAGACCTGGGATAGAGGTGTTACGTCGTATAGATTCCAAGAAGGGTTCCAGTGTCAGTGCAAATAGGAGTGGCGACAAGGGGCAGCCCTGTCTAGTCCCGTTTTGGATCTGGAGAGACTCGGATGAGACACCATTAACCCTGACCTCAGCGTTAGGGGTGCTATAAAGGGATGCTATCCACCTAATAAACTTCGGAGGCAGATTCATTGCTCTCAATGTGGCGAACATAAAGGGCCACGAGACCCGGTCGAACGCCTTTTCGGCGTCTGTAGACAGCAGCAGCATAGGGTTCTCGTAGAGTCGTGCCCGTTGGATTACATTCAAGGTCCGAGTGGTGCCATCTCTGGCCTCTCGAGCCGGGATGAAGTCCACCAGGGTAGGGAGCACCAGCTGAAGGCGGCTCGCAAGGGCCACGGCGAATATCTTAAGATCGCTGTTGAGAAGCGAGATAGGCCTATAGCTGGAGCAAAGTTGGGGGTCCTTCCCTTCTTTGGGGATCACCACTATCGTTGCAACCAGAGAGTGAGGGTGGAAGGAGTGATCGGAAATCAAAGCATTGAAGGTCTCCACCATATGAGGGGTCAGGATCTTTCCGAAGCGTTTGTAATATAGAGCTGGGAAGCCGTCCGGACCCGGGGTCTTACTGTTCTTCTGACGCTTGATGGTTTGAGCGATCTCTGCAGCGGTGAAGGGGAGTCCGAGCGGTGTACATTGCTCGTCTGAGGCGGTGATGGATCCGTGTCGCGAGGTAGTCGTCAAGAGATTGTGAGGTAGGCGTGCCAGCTTCCTCTACCGAGTGGTATAGAGACGAGTAATAGTCTCGGAAGGCTCGGACAATTTCAGTCGGGTCCAAAGTCGGGGGCCCAGCCACGGGGCGGACCGATGGGATGTAGATCTGGCGTCGTCTCTGCCGCAGGAGGTGGGCAAGGAGGCGGCCCGGCTTGTCTTCATGTAACGCGAAGTAGCACTTCGTCTGAAGCATCGCCCGTTGCAGCCTCGGGTTGAGCGTGTTCGCGAGTTGTGTTCTCGAATGCAGTAGGCGGGTGTACGTGTCTGCATCTCCGGACGACTGGTGCTCGATTTCAAGCTCCAGAGACGCCGCCTGGTCCGCCACCTCCCAGGCAGGCATCACGTGTAATGCTACGGAAGACCAGAAGGAGGGAGAGGCAGTCGTGTAGGTGAAGGGTAGGGCAGAAGGAAGTAGAGTGGGGGAGTTGGGAGGAATGTAAAGAGGGGAAAAAGAGGGGAGAGAGAAGAGGGAAAGAGAGAGAGGGCAAGAAAAGGAGAATACACACAAAAAAGGGGGGGGGGTTTGTTGCTGTCTAAGAATGGGGGGGGGGTCAGGGTTAGAGGTGGGTTGTCTCTCAGGAGCGTAGGAGAGACGAATGCGACACACCCAAAGGGTAAGGTCAGATGTGGGACTATAGGCACTGGTCAGGAGAGGGTCGGGTCCCTACACACTGCAGAGCAGGCGGGGGCCAGCGATGCGCTCTCCGACTGTACAGGGGTGCCCAGTCCGTGGGGGTCGTGTGTGGAGCCGCTAGACCTGTCAAGACGCCACAGCGGTTCCGAGAACAACTCAACTAATATAGGTAAGAACAGTTGTCTGGGGGGGGGGGGGGTCGTCCCCTCCGACAGAAACCAAACAGTAGTAAGCGTTGAGTCGACGTACGTATTCTTAGGCTATGTAGCCAAGAACGGTTCACATTAGGCCCGCAGAATGTCCCAGCTCTCTCTTTGGCCACAGCAGTAACCCCCGCAGCCAGCCCCCACCAAGAGGCGGTGCCACCGGGCACGCGCGGCAGTCCGAACGCTACACCGCACGTCCGGCGCCATAAACCCAGGGTAGCGTTATCGGTGATATAACTCGGGCATGCATAGACCGGGCGGGCGGCGGCACTGTCGCTCTCTTGCTGTGATGAAGTTTAAGGCTAGGGTCAGACGAGCGCAGTGCGAACGCGCGTGCAGGCGCACTTAATCACGGCCGTAGTAGCAGCAAGTGCCAGGCAATGACGGCCAATATACGAAGTACGGTCGCACAAAAGTCCGGCTGCGCAACGCAAGTGGAAAACGAACGCATTTTGTCGAGAACGTAAAACCACTAGTACGGTTGTACAGAGTGCGCTGCGTCCGCTAGCGGCGTGTGTGCGTGAATTGGAGATGTCAGACACTGCTAATGTCCGGCCAACATAACGTCCAGATGCACAAAGTGTTTTATTGATGATCCGTACAAAATCACGGACGAAAAATGCGCATCGTATGACCGCTCTCGCGTACTCCGTGAAAAAATGCGTCCATTCGTTCGAACGCACTTTTTCACAGACAACGTGAAAATGCGTTCGTCTGACCCTAGCCTAATGGGTGATTGCAACGTCATGTATCAGGTGCAGCGTAGCTGGAAAGGGGGTCGCACAGCCAGCGCTGCAATCATTGTAACGGGAGTCGGGGCAATGCCGCCGTAGCGCGGCTTAACGTGATAGGAAGGCAGCGGGAGTGCGTAGACAGTGCCAGAAAGCTGAGCGGGCGATAGCGGCTTCGCAGTTAAGTCATGTAACAATGCAATGCAGGTCCAGCGAGCTGGGTCTATACAAGCGATAGCGGAGGTACTGTTCCAGTGGAATAATACTGAGCAAACGGCAACAGTATTACAGTTCCAGCGGATCAATACTGAACAGGCGACACCGGCCTTGCATCCCCAGCGGAGCAATACTAAGCGAGTGATAACTGCATTGCATTTCCAGCGGATTAGTACTGAACGAGTAATAACGGCATTGCAGTTCCAGCTGATCAACACTGAACGAGTGACAGCGGCATTACATCACCAGCGGGTCAACACAGAGCGAGTGATAACGGCATTGCACCGCCAGCGGGCCAATACCGAACGAATGATAACGGCCTTGCATCACCAGCGGATTAATACGGAATGAGTGATAACAACATTGCCTCACCAGTGGATTAATACGGAGCGAGTGTTAACAGCATTCCATTTCCAGCAGGTTAATACGGAGCAAATGATAACGGCATTGCATTTCCAGCGGACCAATAACGAGCGTGTGATAACAGCATTGCACCACCAGCAGAGTAATATTGAGCGTGTGATAACAGCATTGCACCACCAGTGGTTTAATACTGGGCAAGTGATAACGGCATTGCGTGTCCTGCGGGTGAATACTGAACGAGTGATAACGGCATTGCATTTCCAGCGGGTTAATACTGTACAGGTGAGAACGGTATTGCAGCACCAGCGGCTTAATATTGAACAAGTGATACCGGCATTACGTCACCAGCGGATCAACATGGAGCGAGTGATAACGGCATTGCACCACCAGCGGGTCAACACTGAGCGAGCGATGACGGCATAGCATTGTCAGCGGAGTAATACCGAACGGGTGATAACAGTATTGTGTGTAAAGCGGGTTATTACTGAACAAGTGATAGCGGCATTGCATTACCAGCGGGTTAATACCGGGCGAGCGACAACGGCATTGCATCACCAGCAGGTTAATACTGAACGAATGATAACGGCATTGAGTCGCCAGTGGAGCGATACTGAACAAGTGCCTGAGGTGTTGCAAGTCCAGCACAACACTACTGATCAAGAAAGAACCTCAGCACAGTTCTGCCTCAATGGTACCAGGTGAGCAACAACGACATTGTAAAGTTAGTGTCCTCAAGGTTGAGTAAGGGAGGACGGCATCGTAATTCCAGGGTAGCGCTATGGGAGAGGCGAAAGTCGCTATGCGAGTCGTGTGGGACAGCAGGAAAGCCAAGGGTGTGGGTGGTCGCCAGTTGTTGGAGTAAAGTCCCGACTCGCTCACAGTGTTACGCGGAAATTGTGCGGGGATGAAGACGGGTATCCAGTGGCACGTCGGTCGTGTGGTTCCTCAATCCCCAGCGGTAGTCAGCCACCGCACGCCAGGGTGTAGTGGTGGGGGTTAAGCCACGACTCAGAGTAGGGCAGGTCAGGCAGGCAACAGAATTGGGCCCCCACAACCCGCACAGCGGTCTCATGGGTGTGCAGGTGCATCTGCGGCAGGGGCTTCACCACTCCGGCGGCGGCGCGGCGGGCGCCGAGGTCAGGGCATCGCTCCACGGCTCACCCCGCTCCCAGTCCGGTATCGCAAGCGGGGGCATGCGGAGGGCATTTAGGAAGAAAGGGACGTCTCCAGGGCAGTGGATAGCGTGTGTGTCGCCGTCAAGGCGGACGGTAAGGGCGAAGGGGAAGCCCCATCGATATGGGACGTTTGTCGCAGGGCCTGGGTGATGGGGCGAAGATGGCGGCGCGCTGTCAGCGTAAATGGCGTCAAGTCGTGGAAGATTTCGAGAGCTTGGCCCTCAAAGTCCCATGTTCTGGAGGTACGAGCGCGGAGCATGATCTTCTCTTTCGTCTTGTAAGCGACAAAGCAACAGACGATATCCCTCGGGGGTTCTCCCTCCTGGGGCGCCGCTCGTGCAATGTCTCGCGCAGGGCATACCTCGTGTCCCAGGATCAGTGTGAAGAAGCGGCCTAAGATGCAGTCCAGCTGCTCCGGGGGTTCCAGCTCTCGTAGGCCGCGCACCCGGACGTTGCACCTGCGGCCGCGGTTGTCCAGATCGTCAACTTGCCGGCGGATGTTGGAGAGGTCGGTAACCGGTCCGGGAGCAGGTCCAGGCACCGCCTGCTCCAGATGGGTCACTCGGTTGGTCAGGGCTGTCACCTCGTCTCTCACCTCCTCCACGTCGCGGCAGAACGAGCCTCTCAGATCGGACATCAACTCCACGAGGTCCGTTTTCGTGGGCATCCCTGCCAAGATATATTCCAGTCGGAGTTCGAGGCGGGCGATTGCCGCCGACGGGTCCGGCGCAGGCACGTGGGCGTCCACCATCTTAGAAGGACGCGGGCTCGAAGCTCGTCCTAGGGGTGGGGCGCAAATACACGTCCAGGGGACGCTCCGCGGGACGGGAAGGGGCAACAGGGGTCGTCTTGCCGCTAGTGAGCCATTTGGTGCGGACCATACTCAGGCGGGAGCGTAGATTAAAGGCTTACTGTCGGAGGGTAGGACGGAGCTCCCTCAGTGCACGTCCATCTTGTCCAACGGTCCGGACACTCCCCCTTAAATTGTTTTTTGTATCAAGCACTGTCCTTTTATGTTTATAAGTTTGTCCATTTTATGGTTTTCATTAAAAGTTACATTTTACATTGGTCTCAGGGAGACATTAGTATTCTGTTGGTTTCCTACAGAATAACTATTTCATCAACCTTGATAAGGGGCAAACCCTCTGGTCTCTAATGACTTTTTTCATTTCCTCAAGCAATCTTGCTTGTTCCTGGTAATTAACATTTTTGTTACGCTCTACCATTGAGGCAGTGATTTCTCTAGAATATTGCACCTTTTCACAATATTCTAATTTTCTGAGATTGTGGATTTGGGGTTTTCATGAGCTGTAAGCCATAATCACCACAATTATGACAAATCACGGCTTGAACTATCTCATATATTAGTTTCACCTTTTAAGTTGCATTACTGAAATAAATGAACTTTTGCACGATATTTTAATTTTTCTAGTTTCACTTGTATATCACCTGTGCTTCAGATATCTGTCAAACCTGGCGTGTCAACGGCAGTGGTGTATTTAGGTTTTGTGCTGCCCTAGACCTGATTAAACTCGTGCACCCCCAATTTAAAATTTGACACACCCCTTCCTGGTTAAACCCCACCCTTCCTCTTTAGGCTCCACCTTTTAGAGCTCCGCCTCTTCCTCTCTGTATATTAAAAGTGGATACAAAGTTTCTACTTGTATCTATTGAGATACTCAAATAAAAAATATGAAATGTTTAAATTCAACCAGATGCTCCAATTGGTTGAACAATAAAACCCACAGAAATGTGCACTGTGTATGAGTGTATCACACAGCTGCACAGCAATAAAACCCACAGAAATGTGCACTGTGTATGAGCGTATCACAGAGCTGCACAGCAATAAAACTCATTTCATTCCAAATGCCCCCCCTTTCATTCCAAACAACCATATTTTCACCCCAAACCCCCCACTCCACTCTTTTCATTTCAGCGGCGGGGTGGCCGCCCCCTGGAAAGTGCCGCCCTAGGCCTTGTTGGCCTGGGCCAAGATACACCACTGGTCAGCGGGTCCTGGGGACAGGTTTGGGAAACCCGGTTTAAAAAGGTCAGGGGTTGCAATATAGAACAATAAATAACATTGCGCTCAACTGCATTTCAGTACAGCCTCCACAAACGCTGTATCTGATAATAGATTTTGAACGATGACAAAATCTTCATTGTACTATTTTTTAGCAACTCTCCAGATAATCCCATTATGGTACAATGTTATGCACATCATTTTTACATGTTTATAGTTTGTACTTCTGCAGTTAAAAACAAACATTAAGTAACGTTTTCAAACTCTAGCAAAAAAGGAGGTGGCTCACAAAACCATGACTGGCACCATCAGTAAGCTGGTGGTAGCCATAGCAATGCTGCTGTAAACTTTACTCTGCAGGTCCATTCATCCTGTGCAACGATTAGGATTACAGTCACAAATATACACCCATGACCAAGGTAACAGATCAATGACACTGTATTAGGATCTGTTATATAATAATAACACTGCATGACAATTTGTGACTAAATAATTGTGATTAAAACAGCAGAAGACTTTGGGAGGAAAAAAAAATAATATCCACATACCTTCTGTGTCTCTGGATCTATTAACCAGTTCCATGCCCCGGTTGCTGTACACACGGATACCACTATCAGAATCACTAGAAATAAGAAATAATTCAATGCAGTGGACAGGAAGACACAAAATTCTGCTTCGCATTAACTCTACACCAGGGCTTGACATTTTTGCATTGAATCTAGGAGCCAGCTACAAAAGTTAGGAGCCAGGTTTTTACTTGACTAAAAGCTTTACTTTCAACAACTAAATTGTGGTTTCTTAAATACTTCAGATGAGTTTACTTGCACATCCCATACAGCAATAAAAATCACACCGCTAATACCATTAATGTATCACAGATCTCCACAGCAATATGCGGTGTGTTTGAGCGTATCACAGAATCCACAGCAACAAAACTCACAGCAATGTTTACTAGCCTTAAACCTCACTCAATTTTTCCTTGGCTACATCTCACCCCATTTTGTTATTGCTCTTCTGCTTTTGTCCCATCCTCCTTTTGTAGAACTGTAATTCTTCATTTTTTGTGTGTCATTCACTTGTCCAAGTTTTCTTATCTTGTGCCCTTTTATATTCTGTGCATTATATACAGATCAGGGATTGCATGTTCTATACAGTGCCTTGATCAGGGATTGCGTGTTCTATACAGTGCCTTGATCAGGGATTGCGTGTTCTATACAGTGCCTTGAGCAGGGATTGCGTGTTCTATACAGTGCCTTGAGCAGGGATTGCGTGTTCTATACAGTGCCTTGAGCAGGGATTGCGTGTTCTATACAGTGCCTTGAGCAGGGATTGCGTGTTCTATACAGTGCCTTGAGCAGGGATTGCGTGTTCTATACAGTGCCTTGAGCAGGGATTGCGTTCCATACAGTGCCTTGATCAGGGATTGCGTTCCATACAGTGCCTTGATCAGGGATTGCGTTCCATACTGTGCCTTGATCAGGGATTGCATTCCATACTGTGTCTTGATCAGGGATTGCATTCCATACTGTGTCTTGATCAGGGATTGCATTCCATACTGTGTCTTGATCAGGGATTGCATTCTATACTGTGTCTTGATCAGGGATTGCGTGTTGTATACAGCATACTGTGTCTTGATCAGGGATTGTTACAAGCACAGCAAAAAAAATGTATGTATCAGCCCAGTATGCTGTGTATAACACAGCTAATCCAGGCTCTGTATATAACACACAACTGATTCAGACACCGTATATACACTGCATATAACACACAGTGACTGTTATAGGCAGTTTACATACTATGCCTGGGTCAGCTGTGTGTGTCATCGTGCTCCCCCTGCATTCCCCCTCTTATCCGGGGACTTTGCATTTAGTTTTGTAGAGAGGTCCTCCACTAGTTGTTTTTGCTTGAGGGCTGACCGGGCTGTGCGACGCTCTGGGTCATGCAGGCAAGCTGTCAATCTCCTGCTAATAAATCGAATCTTCACGGAGCTGATATGTGTATCCAAACCAGGGAGCCAGAGCCGCATTTCTTGTCACCATGGCGACCTAGCTTTGTCGAGCACTGCTCTACGCCTATCCCAGAACATTGATCAGTTCAGAATGCTTCCATGTATTTTACACCTGTTCTCGTTCTAAACACGTTGGTGTATGCAGTCCTACTTTACCATGTCTGTGGGATTATGAATAACAATGATTTTGTACTTCTTGCGGTATGAGTGCAAACGCCCTAAAATCTACATTCAGAAATTGTATCAAAGTTAAGGAAATTGGTAGCTGGGTAGGGACAAAATATTTTGGGAGCCATTTGGGAAAGACAGAGTAGTTAGACAACATTTGGGTGAAAGGTGATATATATATATATATATATGAAATAAACATTTGAAGGAGAGGGGAAAAAGAGGTTATCGTCAAACGGTAACAGTAGACACAATAGGGGTTATTTAAAGGACTGCCGAATTTGCACAGAATTGCACCAAACAGTGAATTTCACAGCAATTCGGCTATTCAGAAAACTGGCAATTCGCCAAATATTGGTGAATTACGGTGCAATTTGCCTCAGATCACTGTAATTCGGCAGCAGTGAATATTCCCCATAGAGAAATAACTGTTAATCTATTCAGAGAACACTGAACAGCACCGAAATGTCCAGATTTTTGGTGGTTCAGTTCGACAGGCGAATCCCATAGGATTTAATGGGGGAATACGGTTTATTACTTTTTAAATCAACCGTTTATTCTTTTCATTTGCAACTAAAAAAAAATTTTTTTAATGGCTTTTTTTTATTTCTGTAACAGATCTTTTATTATTATTCATAGGACCGGATTATTTCCATGCATCTTTTGTTTTAAACGCCTTTTAAAAACCCCAGTTTGGCAGCTGATCGGCTTTTTTCGGCGACATTCGACGAACCCCTTTGGTGCCCCTGAGGTGAATTCACCGCATGGTCAGCAATTTGAGCTCACCAAAAGACGCTGAACAAGAAAGCAAAGTTCTGACATCGCCACACCCATGAGCGATGACGTCAGTGGGTGGGGATTTGTCCCGCAGGCACCTGGCATCCAAGATGTCAGCTCTATGTGGGAGAAGTCCAAGATTGGCACCAGGATGTGGAACTTCACAGATGGACTGCAGACATTCTCAGCAACTCATTGGAGGAGCATCTGTCCTGCCAGCACGTGTCGTTACTGAGTACCGGCAGAAAAACATCCCTGGTTATTAGTATATCGGCAATGTTGCAGGCTGATACCGGTAACGTGAAAAAGCCTCAATATCAGTGGTACCAATAAATCGGTCAACCTCTATTACAGAGGTGTCAAATACTTCTATAAAGCTACACAACAGAAAAGAAAAGCCACTAGATAGCCAGATACAAACTTACTTCTCCAACGCCCTGTAGCTGGTTGTAAACAAGATACATATTCAGTAAGTCTTCTCTCAAAAGCTTTGAGATCTAGACAGAAAAGGGAATATAAACAAACAGTGACTGTATGTATTATATAGGTACATTCCAAAACATAGCTTGAGATGATAAACTCAAACATGATTTCTGTATATAGCAGTGATAAAATGTAACATTTCAAAATAAAAGTAATAGTATCAAAATAATATGATCATGGATGTGCTACGGCGTATGGTCTAAATAATCATTGTTCTGGACCCCAAGCACAATAGCCATTTACCAAGTTTACAGGGTTGTGCGTAATCCAGACGTGGACCTCTTGCTCGATGTGCTTAGAGGGGTATCCGCTATACCCGCCTGACAAGGCCAAAATGATCATCGGGGGTTGCTGCATCTCTCGTGAGGTCCTTGTCATTTCAGTACTAGCCACCTTTTCTGGGTGATTGCAGTCTGATTTACATATGGAGCGGTTGTCCCTGTAATGACACAATCAAGCTAAAACCTTGTGAGACCTGAACGGGCCCCACCGTAGAGCAGGCCACTAGTGTTGTAGCTCGTTCTCTGGACCCTTCCCAGCAGTTTGATCATGGTCATTGGGTGTTGGGGGGGTGGGGTGCCTGAACAACGGGATGTCGGCGGTAAGTTGTTTCTCAAGATATAATAAACATATCTACAAGTTACTTGGCTTGATATTTACTGTATATTCAATGTACATTTAAACCTTGATACCACAGTATGAGCAGTAGAATCTGCCCCACCTGCAGGTTTTTTCCTGGTTATTCTATTGGTGGGAAACAGTCCCCAGAGAATATTGTTTTACTTGTGGTTGAATGTGGTCATAGCAGGGAATTTCTACCTGTGCAAACATATTTCCCTGTGGAGATACCACAGAAAATATGCCATCTGATGGTCTCAGGAATTACCGTGGAGCCTTTTGGAAACATAATCTCTTTGCATTCCAAGCAAAATAATAACGTTGATTACCACTTGACTTTTATATGCTCTTACCATGTTAAGAACATGCAAAACTACTGGAAGACACAAAATTATTATTATTCTCCACCAGTCATTGGGGGGGGGGGGGGTGGCCGACTTCTAAAATGTGATAAATGATTTTTCAAATAGCAAAATTAAAAAAGGCATACCACAGATCCCACGGAGGATGTGATGGACTATCTGCTGCCTCCTCTCTGGGCTTTCAGCTCCTCACGGTCCTTCTACCAGCGGTGTTGGTTTCACATTGACACTATGGCAGGGCTGTGAAACTCCAGATTTTTCTTCACTACAACTCCAATGATTCCCTGGTTATCTATTTCAGTGGTTCCCAACCGCCGTCCTCAAGAACCCCCAATAGGTCATGTTTTCCAGATAGCTGAAGCACAGCACAGGTGATATGATTTGCAGCTCAGTGATTGCCTTGGAGAAATACAGACTGAATCCTGCAATCCATAAAACCTGGCCTGTTAGGGTTACTTGAGGACCACGGATGGGAACCACTGATCTATTGCATTGAAGGGATTCTGGGAATTGGAATCAACATCTGGGGGTCGGGAGTTTGACAGCCCTGCTCTATGGAATCCTACAGACCTCAGTGTCAATAAGACTAGCTGCACTACCATATTGATTACGTTGGATGAGCATCATGGGAGATGTAGCTCCAAAACAAAAAAGAAAGGCCAAGTTTGCTACTTTCTGCCCTAGCTATTCACCTGGAATAAACTACCACGATACCACCACACCTGAAGTGGTGATTCCAAATTAACATCCTTTAATCCCTATGTAGCGCTGTGTTAAATTCCTTATTGTGGCAGTACCTATTTTTGGCCACCGGAGGGAGACAAGCGCAATGTGAGACACTGAATATTACATTGGGACTACATTTCCCAGCATGCTTTGGGAACGGACACAGGAAGTGGGTGGGACAGAGAGACTTACATCTTGAGCCTCGTGGAGAGAGCTGGGAGAGCGCGCCAGGGAGTGAGAGAGACAAGACACAGTGCTGCAGAACGTAACAGCGTCCAGGCCAGAATGCAGGTGCGGCCTAACGGAGTTACAGATCGGGTTACTCAGCCTTACCAAAAGGGAGACCCAGTGATCCACAAGATTACCCAAGCTGCTATTGAGGAAGCCAGAGGACCCTGAGTAAGGAGTACCGCAGGTCGATCGGACTGGGAGAGCAGGCGGTAAGCTGGACAAGTCGCAGCCGGAGCAGAAAGCCAGACAGCGGATCCAGAAGCCAAGAGAGCCCAGTCAATATCGAGCGGAGAGACGTCCTGGGTCCAGCGGAGCCTCAAGTATCTGGCGGATGGGTGAGAGGCCTTCTAGGCCGTTGTAAAACCAAGAAAGCACGCTGCTGTTTGTTTCCAAAACCCACAGGGCCCCAACTTGACTAGTCAAAGATACCTCTTAAGCAATTCACTGGCCAGTTGAATATTGTACTCGGGTACCATAACACACACACTTACATTCCGGGACACAACCTGTGCGGGACTCACTCCCCAATCAAGAAAGGGGTTAAAGATAATTTTCCGTTTATTTTGCGCTGCGCGTTTCTCGAATTACGAAACCTTGTATTTCTTTTCCGCTGCGCGTTTCCCGCATTACGAAGTACTGTAAATATATCTACGAACACCGTGTTATTCATTATATGCCATTTATTCTAGTAAACTATATAATTTATAAAATCCACAATGGTGCTGGAGTATATTTATTCCCTAGTGCGGGGAGACTGACCCGAGGTTCAATTTCAGCGGCTCCTCTGGGAGTGAGCGCTACACCTACACCTAGTGAGTTATGTTACAGGAACAAACCACTGAAAAGTAGAGTGTCCCTTTTTATGTCCTTAAATAAATGGGCAGAGGCTGCGGACAACTTCTGCCCAATTTTTATTTTGACCCATTTTACGCCACCTTTTCTCTCTCGCTGAATGCAACTCTTCTGCTCAGGATGTCCCAGGGTGTCTTTCTGCGCTACTTACATAGTGTGGAAATGCAAATTACACACAACAGGACTTGCAAACTTTACGTATGCAAGTCCCGAAGCGCATGCACAGAACAATGGATCAGAACTGCAGACGTCGAGCGATCACAGCCGCCCTGAGACTAATCGCTAGCATGATTGGTCTTCGTGACGTCAGCATGCTCCCTGTGTGCAGACATCACTAGTAACTGGGAAATTCGAATTCCCCAGCTGCTGGTGATGTTGGGTGAGGTGAATCAACTCTTCCACGTCAACCAGCTTTTTAAACAAAAATAAAAAAAAGGGGATGTAGGGACCACTCACATCTTGATCATTTTAAAAATATAAAGTGGTCAGGATGTGTAGAGTAAAAGCAGAAATGAATCTTCTCCAGAACGCACAATTGTGTAACATGTGACATAGCAATATTATTCATGCAAATAAATGTGCCAGTGTTTGTGCAACAATAAAAAAGATCAATACTTATATTCATATCTGGACTTGATAAACACACCAATAGTGTAAAACAGTAAAAACAAGTCTTGAGAAATATAGGAATTCAACTGTATTGGACACTCAGAGTCCAGAGCCACAAACTTGTGCGGTGTGTGAATCGCGTTGTGCCAACTTATGGAGAGGCACAGTCCACTATGTCAGCTTCAGGAGGTCCTCAAATAAAATAGAAATATTTATAAGGCAGATTATCACACTTCTGACATATTGTAATTATAAACTGGTCCCACTCATGGAACCACATTGCGAAAACAGTGGGGGGGGGGGCACTCCACACAGCCGCTCTTAAAAAAAAAAAAAAAAAAGAAGTTAAGTAGTCAGGATGCACAGAATGTCCCTTTAAATAGCTTCAGCAAATTATTCATAGGAAATAAGGGATGGGTTAAATTTAAAGTTAATAAACACATTACGGGAAATTCACTAAATGTCCACGTTAACCTACGGTGTCAGTGAGCTATCCACATTAGGAGAATCAAACACCGGCGAATGAAGTATCAGCAAACAACGGTACCAGATGTAATCAGTAGAAACTACAACCGCATCATCAGCAGAATCAAATGGTGAGAAATAGTGAATTAGCATGGCAGCTCCCTGAACAGCGCATTCACCATGGTTTCAATGTACTTGTTCAACATTAATTCCCAAGTAGAACCACAAATCGTTTACTAAAAGAAATCTGGTTAGACAGTAACCCCATATAGTACATCCCTATAAGAAGAATTATCCAAAAATAAAAAGACAGGAAAGTAGGGAGTGGTTAAACCTGCAGCGCATACCAGAAGGCACACAGAGAGTTCCAGACATGACAAGCCACTGCCCGGTATGATGCTCTACAACGGAAGCCGCTACGGACTGTCAAGGATTACAAACAAGACGTATGAAAGGTGGAGCTCCTACTGCTCAGTCGTGACACCTCGGGAGCCGCTAATTCCCACCTTCTGCCTGCTCCAAGGAGTTCATGTCTGTATCCCGCACTAACTTCCTGCTCACACGCTCCCTATGCGCACAGCGCTGTAACCTATCTTCTGATTGGTGGACTCACACGTTACAATTTTGTTTTGTTGACGAATACAAAGCGCTCTTCCGATTTGCTAAAACGACACAGCCCCCTCCAAACGCCAGACCTTCTTAGCCAATACAGGGAAGAAACGTCACGTATGCGACGCGAGCACGCATGTCTTTTTGCATCCCGCAAGTCCGGGGTTTTGACTGGCCGAAAGGACTGCCAATTGAATATTGGCGTTACGCGATTGGTCACGGAGTTCCCTGGGTGGGGTTATGAGTCGGAAGAAGTGGTGGATGCTGGTGCTGGTCAGTATATTGAGGGCTTGGTTGCTGTATTACAGTGTCTTTATAGGGCAGTGCACAGTCTGCTGCTTGGTTTAGCACTCAGTAGAGGTGATACTTACAGCGCAGGCTCTGCCCCCTATCTCCCTCCCTGGGCCCATTCAAACACACAGAGCCGCACTCACGTGTAGCAGGGCACTCACTTTACACTGAGATAAGGGTGGGTAGTTACATCTCATTGCATGGTATGTTAGATGGATACTCCTGCCTATATAGAATTGGGCAGATGCTGCTGACAGCCTCTGTCAAACATTATTTTACACATTTTTTTCTCCCTGTGTCCAGATCAGAAAGGCCCTGACACTTTGCTATGCAGTTGGCGTACCTGTGCAAATTGCATAGTGTAGGATCCAGAAATTTCTCAATGCTTTGGACTTTTGCCCCTTATGTTCGCAAGTTGCTTAACGCCTGCCCAGGATGATAGATTGGAGGCTGCACGTACATGCGCAGATCCGATCGATTGTGACCTCTTGGAGACTGCTTGCTATTGCATGATAGGTCATAAGGAGGGTTACTGTGCTGCCATCACTAGTGAACGGCAGCTGGGAAATTCACAATCAGTTACAAGTTTTTATAGAGCGCTAACAAGTTCCGTAGCGCTGTACATTGGGAAGCAGAATAACAAATATACATACAGGTTCAACACACAGTACAGTAGGAAAGAGGATCCTGCTCAAGAGCTTACAATCTAAGAGGATAGGGGTGGCACTAGGTGAGAGTTAATAGAGAATATGAAGCAGCGGGCCGCATGTGGGAAGATGCAGTAGGAATGAACAGAGGGGGATTAGGGAGTGAGCCGATAGGCTTCTCTAAAGTAATGTTTTCAGAGATGTGAAGGACTGGAGGTACGGGGAGAGTCTGATGTTGCGAGGGAGGGAGTTCCATAGAAAGGGGGCAGCTCGGGAGAAGTCTTGAAGGTGGGAGTTGGGGGTTGTGCTTACGTGGAGCTGATAGCATCAGATCATTGGTGTCATGCCCAGGTACCGAGGTGGCACCGGGATGTAGGGGATATGAACCCAGTATGCAGTTTCCTGCACAGATGGCCGGGTGGGTAAGGTTTGGAAGGGGATGAAATATGGAAACTGACCGGATGAATTCTGCAGGATGGTGGGAAGCGTGATGGAAATAAATGCAGGAACCAGGAAAACAAAAGGAATAGGTTTTTGCAGAGCAACAGGTAACAGAACTTCACTTTAAAGCATTCAAGAGCTGTAATGAACCAGCAATTGGTCAGTGTGGGGTGGAGTACTTTATTTTGGAGTGACGTGTTTGGTGTTTAACTGTTTCCTTTCTGAACCAATGATGGTTACTGAGGAGTAGTACATAAAGTACACCACCGGGGGGGTTCCAGGATGGCTGCTGCCATGGGGCATGACGCTACCACCCTCTTAATGATCGCACTCCGTGCGATAAAAGATTGGCAGCAGCTGGCATCATCGGACAGGTTGCAGTGTCCATTCTCCGGATACAGGGTCCTGGACAGGTATAACAAAAGTTCCTTGTACAGTGTAACAGCTTGGTTCTTCAGGTGGGGGTTCTGGACCTGTAGGAATGCCATGGCTGCGTAAACTCTTGGACACGGAGTGGCACAGGTATGAGGCAGCGTTACCCGAAAACATATTGCTTACATAGGCAGATGGCATTGGGTCAGATGTTGTCTGTAAACCGTCCTGGATCTCTTCAGCAGTAACGCTGGTTTGGCGGTGCTTTTCTCTCTGCCGTCTTCGGGCCTTAGATCTTGAGGTTTTACAGGTCTCACCCTTTGGGTTTACAGGAATAGAAGACTCTGTGATGAGAGTGGTGCCCATATAACTGGTTGGCTGTAGTATAGGCATCTCTTCTTCTCCAGGTTCCCATTCATCGCTACATGAGAAGAGATTGAGACGGGATCTACTGTATTCTTCTTCCTCATCCTCTTTGCCATAATTTCCTTCTGATACAGATTCATCGCTGGATGAAGAACAGAAGCCTCGCCATGCCTTCATAGGGATATCAGATCCCAGAGACCCCGCATGTGGACTTGGGGGTCCTTTAGAGACCGTAGTGTCCTCCTGGATCTGATTCCTCAGAGGGTACAGCCAAACGGAATAACATCATACAGAGGGTCATAACTAGCATCTTCAAACTCACAGATGGCTGGATCTTGCTGGCTGTGAGTGATGGGAGTAGTTACACCTGGAACCTGTGTAAGCATAATGTCCATCGGTTCTGGTTCCACAGACGCAGTTTCAAAGTCCATGGGATGGGCAGGTTCGGGTTCCCTGGGCATGGAGACCTCCGTATCCATTGGGCTTTCAGACTCTTCTCCAGAGCTGGACTTCGGCGACGCCGCGGGTTTGGGCACAGCTCTCCTAGGAGTGGGTCTGGGTACTGGAGGTTTCCTGGGTGCAGGTTTTGGTGGGGGTGCAGACTTTGGAGACCTCTTGGGCACAGGAGGTTTTCTGGGTGCACGTTCCCATGCAGCAGACCTCCTGGGGGTCGGTTTGGGCGTGGGTACCGGCTTAGGTGCTGCAGGTCTCTTTGAAGCCGGTTTCACAACAGGGACTTACTTGGAGACAGTAGTAGGTCTGGGAGTCCAGGGTTGCTGCAGAGATCTAAGCACTGGAGCTTGCTTGGAGGTAGTAGAAGGCTTAGAGACAGCAGTAGATTTCAGGGGTCTTAATGGGCAGTCCACGAGCCAATGGGTGGGGTCCCCACAGTAGAGGCATGAAATATGGAAACTGACCGGATGAATTCTGCAGGATGGTGGGAAGCGTGATGGAAATAAATGCAGGAACCAGGAAAACAAAAGGAATAGGTTTTTGCAGAGCAACAGGTAACAGACCTTCACTCTAAGCATTCAAGAGCTGTAATGAACCAGCAATTGGTCAGTGTGGGGCGGAGTACTTTATTTTGGTGTGACGTGTTTGGTGTTTAACTGTTTCCTTTCTGAACCAATGCTGGTTACTGAGGAGCAGTACATGAAGTACACCACCAGGGGGGTTCCAGGATGGCTGCTGCCATGGGGCATGACAATTGGCAGAGCAAAGTAGTCGGGATTGGATGTACCTGCTAATAAGGGAGGAGATATAGGCAGGGGCACGGTTATGGAGAGCTTTGTATGTGAGCACCAATATTTTGAATTGGATTCTAAAGGAGACAGGAAGCTAGTGTAGAGATTGAGAAAGGGGCGAGGTGAGGTGGATGAGCCTGGCACAGGCATTCATAACAGACTGCAGAGGGAGAATCTGGGATCTCTTAATGCCAGAGAGAAGGAGTTTATGTTAGTCAAGATGGGAGATAATAAGAGCTTGGATGAGCATTTTAGCAGAGTCCTGATTAAGACTGGGCAGATGCGAGCAATGTTTTTTTAGGTGGAAGTATCATGATTTGGTTATTATGCAGAAGAAGAATACATAAAGCGCATCCAACAGTGCAGTAATCAGTGAAATTAGCAATTGAGGGCTGTAAATTTGCTGTGTGCCAATAATAAAGTAGTGACAGAATCAATGTATCTGATAATAATACATGGTGGTGAGAATAAAACAATGGTCCTCCTAGAGGCAATTTAAGAACATCAAACACATAAAAAGTGGCAGTGTCAAACAATGGCTATAAGAGTGTCAAACAATGGCTAGCCTGTGCCAGAAATAGTCAATAAGGTGAACGTGATGATATCAATGGTGTGGGGGAAAAAAACCAGTTCATTGAAAGTGCATAGTGCAAATGGGAAAAGAAAAAAAAAAGTGGTAGTAGAGTTGTCTGGGAATACTCATAAATTGGATCCTCCTGAGGGCGGACAGTGCTTGCGGTTATGTCCCTCGACGTCTCTCGAAGAGAACAGAAACAAAAAATAGACCAATAGTGCAGAATAGTAAACAATTCAGTTTCCCTCCTCCTGAGAAAAGGCAGAAACTCGCATTTAATAGAGCCACACTTGGACCTGGCTCTAGGATTATGGGCCTCTGGCCAAATAGAGGGTGGCGCTGCCCTTCTTTTTTGGTGTAGGTCACTTATGAGAGATAAAAGAAACACGGAGACGGTGCTCCCATAGTATAACACCGTATATCACAGGGTGGAGACAGAAGGGAGCAACACTCACCAATTATAGGAGCTCTGTATCTTTAAGAGCATCAGGTGGTTCTGTAGTGAATGTTCTGACACCTTGGATCGCAGGAAAGATTTTCTCATTCTGCATATTTGCACACTATTTTATGGACATTTAAGACTGACTGATGAAGGCCTTGGTGGCCGGAACGCATCTCAGCGATATATATGTCCAACCTTTTATTCTTTATTAATTCAAATTTTAACCCTTTACTGGCCGGCTGTGCTTCTACTCCCTGCACATTGCACTTTGCAGCTACCCAGGAACCAAGGATTGGCGATCCAAGGGGTCAGAATATTCACTACAGAAGCACCTGATGCCCTTAAAGATACAGAGCTCCTATAATTGCTACCCAGGAACCAAGGATTGGCGATCCAAGGGGTCAGAATATTCACTACAGAAGAACCTGATGCCCTTAAAGATACAGAGCTCCTATAATCCGTGAGTGTTGCTCCTACTGTCTCCACCCTGTGATATACGGTGTTATACTATGGGAGCGCCCTCTCCATGTTTCTTTTATCTCTCCTAAGTGACCTACACCGAAAAAGAAGGGCAGCGCCACCCTCTATTTGGCCAGAGGCCCATAATCCTAGAGCCAGGACCAAGTGTGGCTCTATTAAATGTGAGTTTCTACCTTTACTCAGGAGGAGGGAAACTGAATCGTTTAATATTCTGCACTATTGGTCTATTTTTTGTTTCTGTTCTCTTTGAGAAACGTCGAGGGACGTAACCGCAAGCACTTTCCACCCTCAGGAGGATCCCCCAATTTGAGTATTCCCAGACAACTCTACTACCACTTTTGTTTTTCTTTTGCCATTTGCATTATGCACTTTCAATAGACTGTGGGGTTTTTTTCCCCACGCCATTGATACCATCACGGTCACCTTATTATTATTATTATTATTATTCTTTATTTATAAAGCGCCAGCATATTCCGCAGCGCTGTACAATAAGCACAGTATAGACAGGGTTACAATACATTGAACAACATTTGACAAACAGTACAGGAGGAGATGAGGGCCCTATTCCCGTAGGAACTCACAATCTGGAGGGTTGGGGTTGGAAACAGGAGGAGAGGACTGTAAGGTGAGAGTGATTGATGGTTGCGTCAGTGAGTTGGGTGGTAGGCTTCCCTAAATAGGAATGTTTTCAGGGAGCGTTTGAAGGAAGAGAAGTTAGGGGAAAGTCTGACAGTACGAGGAGAGCGTTCCAGAGAGTGGGGGCTGCGCGTGAGAAATCCTGCAGTCTATCATGGGAAGAGGTGATGCGGGGAGAAGCTAGGCGCAGGTCACTGTTTGACCTTAGGAGCGGGCTGGGGTGTATTTGGTGATTAGTGAGGACAGGTAGTGGGGAGCTGAGTTAGTGAGGGTTTTGTAGGTAAGGATAAGGATTTTGAACTTAATTCTGCAGTGGATGGGGAGCCAGTGAAGGGACTCGCAGAGGGGAGCGGCAGAGACAGAGCGGCGGGTGAGGTGAATTAGCCTGGCGGAGGCGTTCAGGATGGATTGTAGGGGGGAGAGGTGGGACAGAGGGAGGCCAGATAAGAGATTATTGCAATAGTCGAGTCGGGAGATTACCAGGGCGTGTATGAGTTGTTTTGTGGCGACAGCGGTAAGAAATGGCCGAATTCTGTAAATATTACGCAGTTGATATCGGCAGGAGGAGGAAAGAGACTTGATGTGGGGGATGAAGGAAAGAGCAGAGTCAAGTGTAACTCCAAGACAGCGAACTTATTGACTATTTCTGGCACAGGCTATCTTATAGCCATTGTTTGACACTGCCACTTTTTATGTGTTTGATGTTCTTAAATTGCCTCTTGGAGGACCATTGTTTTATTCTCACCACGTGTATTATTATCAGATACATTGATTCTGTCACTACTTTATTATTGGCACACAGCAAATTTACATGTATGGCACATATTTGGTTGTTTTTTTTGTGCTTTTACCTTTGTTGTTATATCCGTTTTAGGCAGCATCACATCTACTAATTTATTTATTTTCTGCATGTTTGCATTGCTGTTTGATTGATTATACCACTTAATTTAATAGGATTTTACCATATCGCGCCGGCACTATTGCACCCCCTTTTTAAGGATTTGGTTAGTGACTGAATGTGAGGAGTGAAGGAGAGATCAGAGTCTAGGAGGACAACGAGGCACTGGGCCTGTGAGGTGGAAGTAATAGTGGCACCATTCACCTGAAGGGAAATGGGTGCAATAATGTTAGTTGTAGAGGGAGAAAGACGAGAAATTCAGTTTTAGAGAGGTTAAGCTTTAGGAAGCGGGAAGTCATCCAGTCGGAGACAGCTGACAGACATGCAGTAGTCCAGCACAGGAGGAGAGAGATCGGGAGAGGAAAGGTAGATTTGGGTGTCATCGGCATAGAGATGATATTGAAGTCCATAGGAAAAGATGAGGTTGCCAAGAGAGGCAGTATAGATCGAGAAGAGTAGGGGACCCAGAACAGAGCCTTGAGGTACCCCAACTGAGAAAGGAATTGGGGGGGAAGAGGCACCAGCGAAGGAGACACTGAAGGAGCGAAGATAAGAGGTAGGAGGAGAACCAGGAGTGCGTGGAGTCACTGAGGCCAAGTTGACACAGTGTGAGGAGCAGGAGAGGGTGGTCAACAGTGTCAAATGCAGCAGATTGATCGAGAAGATTAAGGAGGGAGAAGTGACCTTTGGTTTTGGCAGCAACTAGATCATTCGTCACCCATGTCAGTTTCAGTGAGTGAGGCTTGGAGTGAAAGCCAGGCTGGTGCGGATCAAGTAGAGAGTTTGCAGTGAAGTAACTGGTGAGCTGGTTATAGACCAGGCATTCTAAGATTTTGGAGGCAAAGGGGAGCAGAGAGATGGGACGGTAGTTTGAGAGGGAGGTGGGGTCGAGAGGTGGCTTCTTTAGGATGGGGTGATCAGAGCACGTTTGAATGCAGAGTGGAAGACTCCAGAGGAGAGGGAGAGGTTGAAAATGTGAGTCAGAGCGGGGACAACAACTGGTACGACAGACCGAGTAAGGTGTGAGGGGATGGGCAGGAGGACATGAGAAGTGCCGAGACATCCTCCTCAGAGACCAGAGAAAAGGAAGCCATAAAAGAGGCGGCGGGGAGTGACGGAGAGAGTGAGGTTGAGTGGTTAGTGGAGGAAGGCAATGAAGAGAATTCTAGTATTTGTTTAGCAATCTTATCAGTGAAGTAGTCAGCAGAGGAGACCGCAGTGAGTTCCGTGGAAGGTTGAGTGGACGTGGGGCGCAGTAACATATTGAATTTATGAAACAGACGTCTAGAATCATGAGACAAGGTAGAGTTAAGGGACGAGAAATAAGACTTGTTTCGCAATCCTGGCTGTTGGTAATGCAGGGTTGGTGGTTGAAACTCCTCCACTTCACCTACCATTTGTACCCGATCAGGGCTGCTGGGAGGGTGGGGAATTCTACACATCCTGGCCACTCTAAAAAGATATGGTGGTTAAGATGAGTAGAGTGTCCCTCTAACCCTACATTCTGTGTTATTTCAGTCTTTATTCAAAAACTTACTAGCATTGTAACATGATGGGATTTAGGGGCACTCCAGTTATTCTTATTAACTGCCCCTAAAGTCACTCATGTTAAATAAAGCATTTTCCTAATTCCCATTAGTTTATTTCCTACATTTAGAGAGTTATTCCCATTTAAAAGGAAAGTCTGGACTTCTCCCTCCTGACCTAAGCACATGTGCTTTACTTACGAACTACACAGTGGTGCACAGCAGAAACAGGAATTGGCATGAAGTTGGTAGACAAAGAATGTATGTTTCTAGAGGGGGGGCTTGCCTGAGCCTGGAGGACGGCTGAGCTGGAGGCTCGGCTGGCCTCCAGGCCTGGATGGACCCCTGGCTCTGTTGGGCCTCCATGGCCGAGGTTCGAATTACCGATTTTGGGGGTGACACCGCATGCACCCCCAAAATTAGTCATCCGATCCTGGGCCCTGGAGGCCTGGTCGAGCTGGGGCTTCCCCTAGGCCTGAAGGTCAACTGAGTCCCCAGCTTGGCCAGGCCCAGGTTCAGATGACTGATTTTCGGCTGTTTTTTCTCTGCCGTTTTTTCCTTACGGCTGAAAGCACCATTTTCGCCTGATAATTTCGGTGGCCGAAATTTCAGTGCACCCTAATAACAACCATGGCCCTGTATCTTTTATGGTTCATGAGATACAGGAGTCCAAAGGACCCCTGTTTCTCTTCTATTGGGATATCCCTGGCCTGCTGCGTTGAGGTTTTTTTCTGACATCATCGCGGCCTTGAGCGATGATGTCAGTGAGTGGGGGAGGTCCCAACCGTGGTCTGACATCCAGGAAATCAGACCAACGGAGGTCTCCACCAAAGGAACCCATGGCACGAAGGGAACGTTTTCTGCATGCTGCGGGGAATCAACATGGCATCCTCCACACGTCATCCACAGCCAAGGGGTACCCAGGAGCCCTTAGTGTCTGTCAGGGATCCCGGGAGTAGGATACAGGGAGCCCAAGGAGTTGGTGAAGAAAGCAAGGTTAAAGTCACTAGCCAAGTCAGGATCACAGCGGTACACGGAGGTCGGGGTCACAAGCCAAGTCAGGATCACAGCGGTACACGGAGGTCGGGGTCACAAGCCAAGTCAGGATCACAGGAAGGCATAAAATATGGAATGGGAAGAGCAATACTGAGGGAACTGCTACAATAGTGAAGCGAAGATAGAATGGCAAGTCTGCCCTTAAGTACCCATGGAGCTCCTCCCTTACTCCAAGACGCTGGTGACGTCATAGACGCGCGCCGCGGGCCGGCCGCCATATTGGTGGAGCCTGGCCGCGCGCGCGTCCATTCTGGGGCACGTGCTGGGCCAGCAGTCTTGGGCTGCGACGCAAGCCCGCGGCGGACACCCGGGGATCCACTCGTCGTCCCCCCCCCCGGGAGTCATGGACCCGCGACAGAGGTAAGCCGGGTCTCCGGGTAACACCAGGCCCATGCGCCAGCCGCAACCCCACCCCCTGAGCAGCAGCCCGATGTGGAGGGGACCGCCGGACCAGCCGTCCCGGAACCCGCAGCCCTGACATAACCTCCCCCCCGGAACGCGGGGCCTCAGGACACGCAACGGACCCGGACGCCCGGGATGAGCAGCATGAAAAGCACGGACAAGGGCCGGAGCCCGGACAAAAGAGGCAGGTTCCCAGGAACGCTCCTCAGGATCGTAGCCTGTCCAATCCACAAAATACTGGAGTACACCCCACCGAAGACGGGAATCGAGGATCCGCGCCACTTCGAACATATCGGAACCAGCAGCGGACACAGGAGGAGGAGGAGGCAAGGAACGACCAACAAAAGGGTTGGCACCAACCGGCTTCAGAAGGGATACGTGCACCACCGGATGGAACCGGTAACGAGCAGGAAGCCGGAGACGAGCCGCCACCGGCCCTATCATGTCAACAATGGTAAATGGCCCTATATATTTAGGGCCCAATTTCTTAGAGGGACAAGAAAGACGTAGGTGGCGCGTGGACAACCACACTCTTTGGCCCGTAGTATAGCCCGTAGAGGCAGTACGGTGATGATCAGCATCTTTTGTACGTATTCTGAGCCATTATGAGGCACGCACGGGCCTTTGTACGACATACTCGGAGTGCCCGGAGGCGGGTAGCAACGCTGGGAACCGGGACAACAGAAGGCAAATCAGGAAGAGGAGCAGGATGATATCCATACATTAGGAAGAAGGGAGAACAACGAGTAGAATCGTGCAGTCGGGCGTTATAGGCATATTCGGCAGTGCACAATAAAGTGGCCCAATCGTCCTGTAAATAGGTTGTATAACAATGTAGGTATGCTTCCAAGGATTGATTCACCCTGTCTGTCCGTTGGTATGGGGATGGTATGCCGTAGACAGGTCAACCGAAATCCCCAAAGCCCGGCAAAAGCATCGCCAGAATCGAGATGTGAATTGCGCCCCTCGATCAGACACGATGGATTCAGGGACGCCATGCAAGCGATATACGTTCTGTAGGAACAAGGATACTGTTTGTGCAGCGGTAGGCAGGCCTTGAATGGGAGTGAAGTGGGCCATTTTGGTCAGACGGTCCACGGTTACCATTATGGTTGTGAAACCATTTGATGGAGGAAGTTCAACAATGAAATCGATGGTGATATGTGACCATGGTTGTTCAGGTACCGGAAGGGGTTGTAGGAGACCTACTGGTTTCTTCGTGCTATGTTTGGCGCGGGCACAGACCGAGCAAGAACCCACGAAGTCCCTAACATCCTGAGCCAAAGTAGGCCACCAGAAGTAACGCTTTATCAAGTCCTTGGTCTTACGTATCCCTGGATGACCGCTTCCCAAAGTGTCATGGAATTGTTGGAGTACCGCTACTCGGTCCTGAACCGGGACAAGACATTGCTGACGCTGTTCTTGAGTTCCCATTACATGGGGTTGGTTGTTAGTATCGGTATGGGAACGTATCTGTTGCATAAGGTTAGTGGTCATGCCGATGAATCTGCTCGGGGAAAGCACTGGTTCAATAGTGGGTGTCGGATGGATCGGTGGAGAGAGACGCGATAATGCATCGGCCTTCTTATTCTGGATACCAGGTTTGTAGGTTACCCGGAAGTCAAAACGAGAAAAGAATAATGACCATCTGGCTTGTCGTGGATTGAGTCTTTTAGCCGTCCGTAGATATTCCAGATTTTTATGGTCTGTGAAGACCAGGAAAGGATGTAGAGCACCCTCCAAGAGATGACGCCACTCCGTGAGGGCACATTTAATGGCGAGGAGTTCCCTATCGCCAACATCGTAATGCGTCTCGGCGGAAGTCAGTTTTCTGGAATAATATGCCACAGGATGGACCATCTGTTCTGGGGGTCTCCGTTGGGAAAGAACCGCCCCGATCCCGACATCAGAGGCATCAACCTCTACTTCATATGGTCGTAAGGGATCCGGTAGGACCAGTATAGGCGCTGTGCTGAAACGATGTTTTAAGGCGTTAAACGCTTGTTGAGCCTCGGTGGACCAGCAAAACTTGGTCTGTTGTTTGGTCAACCCGGTAAGGGGTAGAATGATGGAGGAGAACCCCTGTATGAAGCGTCTATAGAAATTGGCGAAGCCTATAAATCGTTGGACAGCCTTTTTATCCGTAGGTGTAGGCCAAGTGCTGATGGCGGCTACTTTCTTATGATCCATGGCAAGACGACCTGGGGTTAAGAGGAATCCAAGGAATTCTATTTCGTCTGCCTCGAAGACACATTTTTCGATCTTTGCATATAACCGATGGGTTCGGAGGCGAGTTAAGACTGTTGTTACATGGACCCGATGGTCCTCGAGAGAACAGGAAAAAACAAGGATATCGTCCAAGTAAATCACTACATATTGGTCTAACAGGTCTCTGAAGACGTCATTGAGGAAATGTTGGAACGTACCAGGTGCGTTGCATAACCCGAAAGGCATCACCATGTACTCGAAATGACCGTAGCGTGACCTAAACGCCGTCTTCCATTCGTCGCCTCTACGTATTCTGACAAGGTTGTATGCTCCCTTGAGATCGATCTTTGTGTAGACTGTTGCACCCTGGAGACGCTCGATGAGTTCTGGAATCAAGGGGAGAGGGTACCTGTTCTTGATCGTGATGAGATTCAATTCGCGATAATCCACGCAGGGACGGAGACCCCCATCTTTTTTCTCCACAAAAAAGATACCCGCACCTGCCGGTGACGTTGAGTGCCTGATAAACCCTTTGTCCAGGTTCTCCTGAATGTAGCCTTTCAATACCTTCAATTCCGGTTCCGATAACGGATAGAGCCTGCCGTACGGAATGGGAGCTCCTGGAATTAGTTCAATCGGACAATCATACGGTCTCCTGGGCGGCAAAGATTCCACCCCTTTTTCGTCAAACACATCTGCGAACGAAGAATATTCATTAGGGAGAACGGTGTGATACTGCGGTGTCATATGTATATCTAGGACCGTATTCAAGACATGATGGTGTTTCTGGAGACAATTCTGGGTACAGTAGGAAGACGAGAAGGTAAACGTGCCAGAGGACCATGAGACCTGGGGGTCATGCTGACGTAGCCAGGGGAGACCTAAAATAATTGGAAACAATGGAGTAGTGACGATGTCAAATCGTAACGTTTCCTTATGCCCAGGGCCTATGGTTACTTGTAATGGCTCTGTTTCAGTGGTAACCGGCCCAGAAGGCAAAGAAGACCCATCCACGACCTGAATATGCAAAGGGAAGGGTTTATTCGTAACAGGAATACAAAAGGCATCAACGACTGCTTTGTCGAGGAAGTTTCCACTTGCTCCTGAATCAACCATCGCGGTTTGAAGTAGCATCCTCCCTCCCCACTGTAAAACAAGAGGGAGTGTCAATAAAGGGCTGCAGCAACTGGAGGTGGACAGATGTAACAGACGAAGGAGTGAGTTAGGGTTACCTGCTCGACCCCGGTTCTTTTCTGGACAGTAACGTGCTGTATGGTTTGGTCGACCACAATACAGGCAGAGATTGTGCATACGTCGTCGGTGTAATTCTTCCGGTGGGAGTCGGCCTTGAGCCATATTAACCTGCATGGGTTCCTCTGGTGCGGGTAGCGCCACCTGATTACCGGGAGGTGGAGCAGGAGGAGAACGGAGCATTGACGAGTAGGAAGCGGATCTTTCCCTTGCTCGTTCGCGAAGTCTCCTATCAATCTGGATGGATAGTTGAACCAGGGACTCAAGGGATGAAGGGATTCCCACTCGTGCGATTTCGTCTTTTAAGGCCTCTGAGAGACCAAGACGGAATTGCCCTATCAAGGCAACATCATTCCATCCTGTCTCACAGGCGAAGCGACGAAAGTCCGTGATATAAGCTTCCACTGAACGACGTCCTTGCCGTAGGGATCTAAGGGTGTTTTCTGCCGTACTGGCTCGGAGTGGGTCATCGAACATCGCGGCCATAGCGTTGAGGAAGAGCGGCCATGTATCCAACACCGAGCTCTGAGAGCGTAATAGATTATGAGCCCATGCTTGTGCTTCTCCAACTAAAAGTGATATTGTCGTACGTATCTTAACGAAATCACTGTAATAAGTTTGGGGATTCAATGAAAAGAGAAGGTCACACGACATCATGAAGGCTTGGAAGTGGTCTTGCTTGCCTGAGTAACGTTCAGGCATGGGAACATGTGGTTCTGGAACATGAGTCAACTCCAATGGGCGGGTTGGTGAGGTAGTTTGGAACGATAACAACTGTTCCTGGAGGTGCCGATGCCCATTCTGTAGTTCTCTTATGGAGCAGGATAAGGTGTTCACCTGTTGAGACAGGGTGTCTACTGCCCCGGCGACATCCGCAAGCTCCATTGTGGCTTCACTATTCTGTCAGGGATCCCGGGAGTCGGATACAGGGAGCCCAAGGAGTTGGTGAAGAAAGCAAGGTTAAAGTCACTAGCCAAGTCAGGATCACAGCGGTACACGGAGGTCGGGGTCACAAGCCAAGTCAGGATCACAGCGGTACACGGAGGTCGGGGTCACAAGCCAAGTCAGGATCACAGGAAGGCATAAAATATGGAATGGGAAGAGCAATACTGAGGGAACTGCTACAATAGTGAAGCGAAGATAGAATGGCAAGTCTGCCCTTAAGTACCCATGGAGCTCCTCCCTTACTCCGAGACGCTGGTGACGTCATAGACGCCGGCCGCCATATTGGTGGAGCCTGGCCGCGCGCGCGTCCATTCTGGGGCACGTGCTGGGCCAGCAGTCTTGGGCTGCGACGCAAGCCCGCGGCGGACACCCGGGGATCCACTCGTCGCCCCCCCCCCGGGAGTCATGGACCCGCGACAGAGGTAAGCCGGGTCTCCGGGTAACGCCAGGCCCATGCGCCAGCCGCAACCCCACCCCCTGAGCAGCAGCCCGATGTGGAGGGGACCGCCGGACCAGCCGTCCCGGAACCCGCAGCCCTGACAGTGTCCACGTGCTGGCATTTTGTGGGGCAAATTGCCTACCCCCTGCTCACAGTACATGTATCATGGGTTGAGAACCACTGATGTAGGGGACACATGTGTCTGGATAATGTGGACAATCTGCCACCCTAAGTAGAATAGACCCAAAAATAAAGTAGAACCCAAGGCCACTGTTACAGCTTGCCAAAACAGAGGTCTTACATCCACCTTGAAGGCGACCTGCGACTCTTGTTTGAATTACCTACACTTCAGTGCAAGAAAGGTTGAAAACTACATCCGGGGGCGGAGCTGACTCGCAGCGGAGGAAGTCATGCTTTGGATGTGCTCCTCATTAAACGACTCTTTCCTACTGATTATTGGCACGGTTTGCCTCCTGACTGCAAATTTACCAGACCCTAGAGTTGCACCCTCTTTTTAGACTATCTGACCCGTTCACTGTAATTCTGCCATTATCTGCGGCCTAGTTGGCGGCGGCCATCTTGAGGCCTGGGTGGTTAGCCGGCTGCTCCCTGCTGCAATATTCCCAGTATACCCGACGACGAGACAGGATGGGGAAGAAAAGTGGTAAGAAGACCGATGAGGCGGAAGGCCCCCTTCAGGGCGATATTAGGATCTCAATGGGAGGAGGTCTGAGGCGACGGCAGGATGGTTCCTCGGCATTAAGAGCAGATGGCGGCCTGACTGAACCGGAGCTCTTACCATGCTCCCAGGTAGATAATATGCTGACGGGGCCCATGACTCGGACTGGTAGTGCCTGTGCGGAGGCGGTGGACACCGGGCCTGAAGCGCGTGGCTCCTCGCAGCAAGCGGCAGCACCGGTACGGGAGTACACGCCGATGCGGCCTAATCTGGTTGCCGATTCGGACGAATCGAGGCCCTCTACGAAAGGCGATATCCGCCGCATACTTGACGAGATGCGGGCTGTGTGGAAGACAGATCTTCAGGAGGTAATGGGCGAAGTCACGGAATTGCAGACCGTAGTGGAATCGGTACAGCAGCGGGTGGAGGTGACAGAATCGTTGCAATCTTGACTGGTGAATCGTGTGGACTCACTTCAAACCCATGTGGACTATCTCTCTAGGGCTCTGGAGTCGATGGAGGCCCGACGTAGACGGCGCAACGTGCGGTTTCAGGGGATCCCGGAATCGGTACCCTCTACTTCCCTTTTGAAATTTGTGAACCGAGTAGCTTGCCACCTTTTACAACTACCACCGGACACTCCTGGAATTTTTGGTAATGCGGCCCGTATCCGCAAAGCAGCAACGGCCCCTGCAGAGGCACCAAGGGATGTTATCGCGATCGCTATAGACCTTTCGGCTAAACTGCGCCTGATGGCTCTACCTGAGACTCGCTCTCCTTTTATTTTTGAATCAACCCGGTTTTCCATTTTTACTGATCTGCCCTTCCTGACGCTTATGGCCCGGCGCAGGTTCCGTGACGTGACGGCCAGACTACGGTCCGAGGGGATCCGCTACCGGTGGGGAGTGGCAGGATCTCTGGTGATCTTTCATAATAACATCCCTCATACTGCGGCGAACCCTGAGGAGGCCTGGGCTCTGTTTCCTCTCCTCAGTTTATCGACCATATCCCCGCAGGTTCAGGACCTCGCAAATGTTGTAGTTTGAGACACCGATCCCGGTTGAGTGCCCCCCCCCCTATCCCAGTGATTTACCATCTGTCACATTGCGGTCCGGAGGTTTTATGCCTCCCTTACATTTACATTGGAGGACTTGTTATGTCTGGACATTTTGTTTGAGGACATACCACGTTTGATGGACAATCTGTACTCTCATCGTATCCTTGTTCGGAGGGGCGTTTATTATGGGTTTTTTTTTCTCTCACACACCCACCCCCCCCCCACTCCCTTCCTTCCCGGCGATTTTGGGTTGTCCTGAGGCGAGCCACCATGGCTCTGCCTGTCTTGTCTGGCCCTTGGGTACCCTGGTCCTGTGACATTTTTCTTCCACGGCCTCCTATGGACTTATTGTCCTAGGAGTGAGCCGGGAACGTCACATTTTGGATCATTCGCCTTTTTTTTATTTTAACATTCCCCCTACCGGATTTGCTGACAGCCCTATCAATGCCGTTTGCTGATTGACCTCCCTTGTATATCTTTCTTATGTGATGTCCTCCTCGTTTTCTGCTATTATTTGTTGTTTAGCTGTCTTTTATCAAATAAAATAATTTGAATTCGAAAAAAAAGAACACTACATCCGTGCACAATGACGCACTGACATAGTTTGATTAGTTGTAGAGGGTTGAAAGAGCTTGCTCGTATTGCTACTCGAATGTCCTTGGCGTTAAGAATGAATGCAACGTGGAGATTAACAGGTTTTATATTAAAAGAGAGAAAAGGTTGTTTGTGGTTTATTTCAGAGACCCTAAGGCTGGAGTCAGACGAGCGTACTGATTGCGCACAGTAAGGGATGCACTTTATAACGGATGAGATTGTGGTTACATTGTGTCAGTTAGCTTTGACTGATGTTGAGAAAAAGAAAAAAAAAAGCTGTATGCAGGGGTTTCTCTACGTCCATAAGCTTTTTCACGTCAATGCCATTTTGGCGTCCGTTGCAACATGTGTTGTGCGCACGTGCTTCGTGTGTTGTTCTCTATTTGAAAAGCTATGACGGACAGCAAACAGTGCGGTCAGACGGATGCAAAAAGTGCGTTCTTCTGACCCCAGCCTAAGATGCCAACAAACTGCATATTTTTATACCGGTAAATGGTGCTCACCCTCTAATTTCATCCTGAGCACTTTTTACTCCAGCGTTACTAGGTACTATGATATTGCTCGCAATTCACTTGAACTAGTTAAAATAAGAAAAGGCTCAAATATACCCCCATGATGCTTTTTAGTCGCTCTAGGAAATGACAGAGGTTTAAAAGGAGAAGCTGAGGCTACATCACCATGGCAACAAAATGAAGCAATTTATGCATTGACAGGTATATTAATAAAAATGATATTATTATTACAAATGCAATTTGACTGTAGGCCACGAATTGATGCAGTCTGCTTTGGTAATTCTGTTGGTAAAATTCAGTCTGCAACACGAGGAATCAACTTCACCAATGCAGATTATTTCCACTCAGAACATAGCGTCAGTTTGTCTCTTTAAACTCCCTGCTGCTGTCATTCCCTTGTGTGATTGTACAGCATAACGAAAGCATGATCAAATGTGTGCTTATTTTAAACAATCACATACTAACGCACTAATGTAATTTGGTTTCATGGAGCCCCCAACCTGTTAGTACTTAGTGAAAACTGATTTTTGTTTCTAACATATATAAAAATAAAATCTACATTTATTGCCACCTCGTACTGGCCACAGACACCACATCATACTATTTTAATTCTCTCTCTCTCATATATACATACACAGTGGCAAGAAAAAGTATGTGAACCCTTTGGGATTACGTGGAGTTTTGCATGAATTTGTCATAAAATGTGCTCTGATCTTCATCTAAGTCACAACAATTTGAAAAACACAGTCTGCATAAAATAATAGAACACAAACATTATATGTTTTCATGTTTTTATTGAACAGAACATGTAAACATTCACAGTGCAGGGTGGAAAAAGTATGTGAACCTTTGGACTTAATAACTGGTTGACCCTCCTTTTGGGAGCAATAACCTCAACCAAACGTTTCCTGTAGTTGCAGATCAGACCTGCACAATGATCTGGAGTAATTTTGGACCACTCCTCTTCACAAAACTGTTTCAGTGTAGCAATATTCTTGATGTCTGGTGTGAATCGCTCTCTTAAGGTCATGCCACAGCATTTCAATCGGGTTGAGGTCAGGACTCTGACTGGGCCACTCCAGAAGGCGTATTTTGTTTTATTGAAGCCATTCTTTTGTTGAATTACTTGTATGCTTTGGGTCATTGTCCTGTTGCATCACCCATCCTCTGCGGAGCTTCAGTTGGCGGACAGATGGTCTTACGTTTTCCTGCAAAATGTCTTGATAAACTCTGGAATAAATTTTTCCATCAATGACAACAATCCATCCAGGCCCTGAGGCAGCAAAGCAGCCCCAAACATGTTTTACAGTGGGGATGAGGTTTTGATGTTGGTGTGCTGTGCCTTTTTTTCTCCACACATAGTGTTGTGTGTTTTTTCCAAACAACTCAATTTTGGTTTCATCTGTCCACAGAATATTTTGCCAGTAGTGCTGTGGAACATCCAGGTGTTCTTTTGAAAACTTCAAACGTGCTGCATTATTCTTTTTGGACAGCAATGACTTCCTCCGTGGTGTCCTCCCATGTACTCCATTCTTGTTTAATGTTTTCCTTATTGTAGATGTGTCAACAAAAATGATAGCATGTGCCAGAGATTTCTGTAAGTCTTTAGCTGACACTCTAGGATTCTTCTTTACCTCATTAAGCATTCTGCGCTGTGCTCTTGTAGTCATCTTTACAGGACGACCACGCCTAGGGAGAGTACCAACAGTGCTGAACTTTCTCCATTTGTAGACAGTCTGTCTTACCATGGACACATGAACAACATCAAGGCTTTTGGAGGTACTTTTGTAACCCTTTCCAGCTTCATGCAAGTCAACAATTCTTGATCGTAGGTCTTCTGAGAGCTCTTTTCTGCGAGGCATGGTTCACATCAGGCAGCGCTTCTTGAAACCAGTAAACCGAAAACTGGTGTGTTTTTAAAGGGCAGGACAGCTTTCAGCAACACATCCAATAATATCACACTGATTGGACTCAAGGTTGGCTCACTCCTGGCTCCAATTAGCTCTTGGAGAAGTCATTAGGCTAGGGGTTCACATAATTTTTCCACCCTGCACTCTGAATGTTTACATGTTATGTTCAATAAAAACATGAAAACATATAATGTTTGTGTTGTATTATTTTAAGCAGACTGTGTTTTTCAAATTGTTGTGACTTAGATGAAGATCAGAGCACATTTTATGACCAATTCATGCAAAACTCCACGTAATCCCAAAGGGTTCACATACTTTTTCTTGCCACTGTATATATATTCCCCATTTCAATTCAGTTCTCAATAACCTTGACACGTAATACAATATATATATATATATATTATATATATTAGGGCTGGTAACGATTAAAATTTTTGTGTTCGATTAATCACATTTTTTTTAAATCAATTAATTATAACGCACATACAGATGCAACTACTTTTAGCTGATCTGCATGCATTGCAACTCTGAATTAGTCAGTGGTAAATGTGGTATATACTATATACAATCACCCGACACTGGTTAGTTTCAACAATCCATGACTTTACTTCACAGTTCACATAAATACGTCTTAAATTCAAACTGTAGCACTGACGTAAGTTATTATATTTCCCCCAGCTCATACATGGATATGTTTGCCCCCAGCTCACGCATGGATATATTTGCCCCCAGCTCACGCATGGATATATTTGCCCCCAGCTCACGCATGGGTATATTGCCCCCAGCTCACGCATGGGTATATTGCCCCCAGCTCACACATGGGTATATTGCCCCCAGCTCACAAATGGGTATATTTGTCCCCAGCTCACACATGGGTATATTTGTCCCCAGCTCACACATGGATATATTGCCCCCAGCTCACACATGGATATATTGCCCCCAGCTCTCACCTCTGCCGCCGCGTGCTTTGCGCCACGTGTTTGGCTCCCTATGAGCGTCCGAAAGCATGAAGCTTGGCTGCTCACCTGGGGGACCACGTGACCAGCCACGATCTCGCGAGAACGCGGCTGGTCATATGGTTCCCCCAGGCGAGCGCCCAAGCTCCATGCCTTCGGATGCTCATAGGGAGCCAAACATGTGGCGCAAAGCGCATGGCAGCGGCGGTCGATTTTAAAATATTTTTAATCGACCAAAAAAGTTAACGATTAATCGTTAATTTCCACAGCCCTAATATATATATTCTTGACAGTGAGAACATCTATATCTAAATGGTGGTTGCAGTACATGTGTATAACATTTTTAATTCATATTATCATATCTATATTTTCATATTGGTATCGATCTAGGCAGCCCATCACTCTCATCTTGCAGCCCTCTACTCCTATGTTCCCACACTCCCACGTTTCCTCCTGTACTAGTTTGTTAAAATGTTGTTCAATGTGTTGTAACCCTGTGTATACTGTGCCCATTGTACAGCGCTGCAGAATATGCTGGCACTTTATAAATAAAGATTAATAATTTTGGTTTATTTCCCGAGTTCATGAAGCCCAATGGAACTGTTTTGTTTACCTATTTATTTTCTAAATGTCATTTACTCTACACATGGCTATTATGAAAAAGATCACTTAGTAATATAGGAAAGTATACCGCTCAGTTGCATTTGTATAGCCTAAAAGTGTGGCCAGTATATTTGACTGATTTTAGGAAAGAAAATTAATAGACATAAAGAAAATAATAACAGATTATATCATACATCTCCTATAAACTGACAAACACGCATATTGTGCAATGTACATTTTTGTTGATGAAATCATAGTGTGATGTTTTGTTTTTTTCTTTTAATCAGATCCCTTTTGTTTAAACAATATGATGATTCACGGATTTAAGAGCAGTAATCAAGACTTTAATTTTGGACCATGGAAGGTCACAGCAATCAAGAATCATATCATGAAGTCAGCTGATGTGGAGAAACTGGCTGAAGATATGGCAATGCCGTGCCTCCCAGAAATGATGTTTGGGGACAATGTGTTGAGGATTCAGCACTCCTCTGGTTTTGGAATTGAGTTCAATGCTAAAGATGCCCTAAAAAGGGTGAACAAGTATCAGGGGGCTGTCAAAGTCGCCTGTGCCGAAGAGTGGCAGGAAAGCAGGTCAGAGAGCGAGCATAGTAAGGAGGTGGTGAAACCTTATGATTGGACTTACACCACAGATTACAAGGGAACCCTGATTGGTGATAACCTGATGTTAAATGCTGTCCAAACAGAAGAACGCATTAATACAGAGAAACTGAAGACAAGAGAGCAGATCATGTTCTTTGAAGAGGTCCTGCTGTTTGAAGATGAACTTCATGACCATGGTGTGTCTAGCCTAAGTGTCAAGATAAGAGTGATGCCTTCCAGCTTCTTCCTTCTTCTCAGATTCTTTTTGAGGGTGGACGGCGTGTTGATCCGCATGAATGACACGCGGCTGTATCACGAGGGAGATCAGGCATTCATGCTGCGCGAGTACACCTCCAGAGAAAGCAAAATTTCCAGCCTAAGTCATGTCCCTCCTCCCATCTACACAGAACCCAACGAGATTTCTCAGTATCTACCGGTTACACAGACACTTTATGAAAAGCTGGAGTTCCCACCATTACCAGAAGCAGAGGTAACAACCCCTGGAGGACCAACAAATGTTGCACAACCATGAACAGCAGATTTTATAAACCGTACCCTTTCAAGAGTATAGAATTGGACTCGACATCACACAAAGTCATTTCAGTGTGGAGGATAGAGAATTTAAGTATGATCACTTGAGTTTGCAAAATTGATTTAAGGATATTCAGCAATATCCATATTCTTGCAGCAATAATCTGCAGAGAATTGCAGGCTGGGAATGAGATACTAGTGTCACTTCTTGATAATATAATATAAACTGTATGATGATCGTTTGCCAATATGAGTGTGATTTAAATGAATTGATGAGATGTAAAATGCAATGACTGAAATAGTAATTCCTGTGTTGGAAAAACATTGAGAGCCTGCTCTAAATTTGTTTGTTTCTTCCACCAAAGTCTCATACCCATGTGTTAGGGATTTCCTGATACTGCTGCAGGGAGAGAGTAAGGAAATCTGGGGTAGGAAGTCTTGGCACTGTTCTTCATTATTGCCTCCATAGTCCTAACAAACCCTTATTGCCATCAGATTCTAATATGCTGGTTAGATGGACAATGAATCTTCTCATTTTACAGTTCTGTTTATGCTGTCAAGTTGTGGATACTTATTAATAGTGATGTGCAAATCATACTGGATTTGCCATTACTATAACAATAACCAAAACCTCAATTTCTCCTGCAAATATGTATTGATGAAATATTCTGGTTCTAAAAACACTCATTAAAAATGCAACATTATGCAATGTCTTGTGACCCTTTAATTTGAACCTTTGAAACCCTATTGCAAATATTAATTGTTCTTTAACTTTGACATTGTTGTATTTTTTTTTGTAAATATATATTTTTTATTAAGTTCGAAGCAGTGCACGAACAATAATTCCAGCACGATTCACAGTAAACATTTCACTGGGTCTTCGTGCTACACAAATCGTACAACCATCAAACTCCACGGATTTTAACGAAAGAGAAAACAGGGTTTGCAAATAATAGATACTTCAAGTGGCAATGGGTCAGGGATACCTAGGGCGAGAGGGGAGGAAGGGTAGGTAGGCCATCCTTCATAAGGGGGGAGAGAAAGTAGTAGCTACTCAATTAAGCACCTGGAGGAAACTTTGAGGCGGTCAGGTGGCCAGAGAAGGGGGTAAGCAGGGCCGTCGAAGGTGGTAACAGACACGTAGGTCCCACTTGTTCTGCTACTAGCCTCAATTCTACGTAAACAGGGCTCACAGTCAACATTTCACTGAGTCCTCGTGCTACACAAAGCATGCAACATCAAACTCAATGGATTTTAACGAAAGAGAACACATGGTATGCAAATATCAGATACTTGAAGTGGCAAAGGGTTAGGGATACCTTGGGCGAGAGGGAAGGAAGGCAAAGGGGAGGGTAGGCCATTCTTAATAAGGGGGGGGCGGGAAAGTCGTAGCTACTCACTTAAGCACCCAGAGGAAACCCTTGAGGCAGTCAGGTGGCCAGAGAAGGGGGCACGCAGGCACGTCAAAGGTGGTATCAGACACGTAGGTCCCACTTGTTCAGCTGCTAGCCTCAATCCTACGTAATCAGGGCTCGGAAAGCAGACCCACCAGAATACAGTATCCACCCCCCAAATTGATGTATAACGAGAGCGCATGCCATTAGTAGTGAAATAGAGCTGCTCGACTGCATGCAACTCCTCCATTTTGGTTAGCTACAGCCGTATTGGGGAGCACGCGGTACGTTTCCAGAACAAAGGGATCAGGCTTTTTACTACATTGAGAATAGACAGGCAAACAGAGTTCTTACAAGCAGCCATGGCATAAGGCACATGGTGCAGCAACATAAGGCCAGGTAGGAAATCAGGCGGAACATCAGTGAACAGTCGTAAAATGTTATGACTACGGTCCCAGAAAGGGTACAGGACCGGGTAGGACCCTGGGGCCTCACCACAGCACCAGCAGGTGTCTGACACAGACTGGTACATGCGGTGCAACGTTTGAGGGGTCCTATACCATAGTGATGCCATCACCTGTATTTTAGTAGAGACCGAACAATGGTGAGTCAAGTCACAGATCCGCCCCCATTGAGCATTAGAAAGTGAAATACCCAGCGCCATCTCCCATTGGCTCTGAAACTGTGGCTGTGGGACCCTGGAAAACGTTGAATTATATAGATAAGACACCCAATGGGGCAAGGGGTCGGGTTTCAGGCAGTGGCCTTCAAATTCCGTCAGAGGACGGGTCAGTAAGGGCTGTTGGGGGATCGACCGCACAGAACTCTATCTGCCAATGTTAAAGATACCAGAAAAATGACATGTCCATCAGGTGGCCATACGTTAACACATCACACAATACAAGAGAAAGGAACAATAGAAAGAAAGAAAGCGCCACAGAGGGCAGAGGAAAGAAAGAGGCATAGACCGATCCTGGGTCCGGCCAGCGGAGGGGTAAGATGGGCACTGAACAACCATGTGCAGTCCCCGTGCACATTGTGTGTCGTCATCCCCCACAGTGTGTGTGCGCCCCCCCCCTGCATGTCAACAGTTGACAGTTTTTAGGGGGCGCAAGTATCTGGTCTTGCCTAGGGCGCAAAATCGTCTAGCACCAGCTCTGTAGACAGCCGAAATGTTGTCTCTGTCACATCTTGACTGAAGAGCTCATTTTCCTTGTTTGTTTCTTCATCATATTCATGCAGACTTATTCAATTACCTATGGGCTTGCACCTTCCAATGACTTTTCTGTGACAGAACTGACTCTCAAACAATAAACAGGGAGATCAAATATTTATCTTTGCTGTTTACCCCAGAGTGGTCAACAGATTTAAACTAATCCCAAACCCTCACCACATCTTCAGAACCACGGCTTTTAGTTTTACCAACAGTATAGAAGAATGTCCATGAATTGGAGTGGCTGTTACCTTCATCCTAGCAGTCCACCGCTCTTACCTAGCAGTCCACCACTCTCAGCTTGCAGTCCTCTCCTCCTGTTTCCAACCCTTCTAGATTGTGAGTTCCTACGGGAATAGGGCCCTCATCTCCTCCTGTACTGGTTTGTCAAATGTTGAAATGTTGTTCACTGTATTGTAACCTGTCTATACTGTGCCCATTGTACAGCGCTGCGGAATATGCTGGCGCTTTATAAATAAAGATTCATAATAATAAATAACAACATAGCCTATATACACTCACTGGCCACTTTATTAGGTACATATGTTAAACTGGTTTTTAACACATTCTGCTAATCAGCTAATCACATGGCAGAAACTCAATACATTTAGGCATCTAGATGTGGTGAAGATGACTTCCTGAATTCCGAACTGAGCATGAGAATGGGTTAGAAAGGGGATTTAAGTGACTTTGAACGTGGCGTGGTTGTTGGTGCCAGATGGACTGGTCTGAGTTTTTCAAAAACCGCTGATCTACTGGGATTTTCACCCACAACCTTCTCTAGGGTTTACAGAAAATGGTCCGAAAAGAGAGAATAACTAATGAGTGGCAGTTGGGTGGATGAAAATGCCTTGTTTATGTCTGTGGAGACTGGGCAGACTGGTTCAAGCTCATAGAAAGGTAACCGTAACTCAAATAACCACTCGTTATAACCAAGGTATGCAGAATACCATTGCTGAATGCGCAACATGTCGAACTTTGAAGCGGATGGGCTACAGCAGCAAAAGACCACACCAGGTGCCTCTCCCGTCAGCTAAGAACAGGAAACAGAAGCTACAATTCCCACAATCTTGCCAAAATTGGACAATAGAAGATTGGAAAAATGTTGCCTAGTCTGATGAGGCTCTATCAGCTGTGACATCCAGATGGTAGGCTCAGAATTTGGCATAACAACATGAAAGCATGGATCCATCCTGCCTTGTATCAATGGTTCAGGCCGGTTGTGGTGGTGTAATGGTGTGGGGATATATTTTTGGCCCACTTTGGGCCCAATAATACCAATTGAGCATCATTTAAACACCACAGCCTACCTGAGTATTGTTGCTCACCATGTCCATCCCTTTAAGACCACAGGGTACCCATCTTCTGATGGCTACTTCCAGCAGGATAATGCACCTTATGTCAAGGACCAGCAAACCCAGGAGGGTGAGGGTACGAGCCCAGGGGTGCAGTGACACAGGAAGCACAAACGGGTTAAGCAAGGAGTTTTATTTGGGTATAAGAACAGATGAGGTGCAAGGCTGGATAAGGGCTAACAGAGGGAACTGAGAGGTGGGACTGGACGGGGGTAACCAAACAACATACAAAACTCAGGACAGAGAGGGGGTTTAACTAGAGACAGGTGGGCAGGACAGTAACAGGGCTGACAGATACAAGGGGTACTTTCAGAGACAGGATAGGTAGGGGTTGAGACAGATGGACAAGTGTGATAGAGTAGGAGTCCAAGGTACTGGGAATTTGGCAGCAGGGCAGGGAACGGCAGTAATGAGGATCTTGATACAGATGAGGTTCTTAATACAGATGGATGAGGGTCTAGGATAACAGATGAGGGGTCACAGCACACAATGAGGGTATCCAGACGAGGTATCCAAAATGGGGTAGTCTGACTGAAAGGTCGTAGGTATTCCAAAGGTCGAGGGTAAACAGATAGTAGCAAAATCCAGGAATCCAAAGGTCTGGTACACAAAATAGATCAGGCTTCTTTCTCCACAGACTCCACATTGGTCACTGGACATCAGGTAATGCTCAAGCACTCTGGGAAGGGTGCAGCTTCAAGTAGCAAAGCAGAATCATTGATTAGGTGGACCTGGGTTTGCTACAGCTTGCAAGGGAAACAAGTTATCAGTAAGGCAGCACCTTTCAATTGCTGCCCAGGTGGATTCAAGGTGGTGCAGCAGCGCCAGATTTACGCTTTCTTTTTTTTATTGTAACAAGTTTTTATTAAGTTTTTTTTTACGGTACATAAAATAAAAGGCAAATAGCCTGTGGAACAGTCAAAGGTTGCATCATAAAGACAGGTATGGCACATAGATTACAGAATAGATATTAGAATAAAATAACTGTTTCGATAGCAGTTGTAGGTACAGTCATATAGAGCAAGCAGTATTAAAGTTAGGGAAGAATGAAGTCTCGGGGGGGGGAGGGGGGATTCACTCGCCTATCATTCAGCCAGAACTGGGGAGATCAACTTGAGATCATGGGGAAGGACAGGTTGGTGTGGACCAGTAAAACCAGCGTCGCATGTGTTTGACAATAGTACCAGAAGATTGGTGTATTAAATCTTCTACATCCCTGAGGCGTTGTACTTCATCTAGCCATTCGCGGTAGGTAGGGGTTAATGAGGATTTCCAGTGGGGATTACCGCCTTGGCCACATTGAGGAGTCGGATGTCAATGGATTGCCTATAGGCGTCCACAGACATGGGCGTATGATGGAGCAGCATTGCCGCCGGCATGAAGGCCGGTGGGGAGGCAGAAACCTTGCTAATAGCATTGTGGACGTGTTTCCAGAAGGGTTGCAGTACTGGGCAGGCCCACCAAATATGTAGCAAGTCTGCACATGGTGCTCCACACCTCCAGCAGAAGGCGTCAGTCGCAGTTGAGTAGCAATAGTGGATGGCGCCCTGTACCACCGAGACATTAGCTTATAAGCCGTCTCCTGCGCGGGGTTGATGTGCAGCACACCGTAGCGAGCGTAAAAATTTGCGACCATTCGTCCTCTGTAAATATCTGTTGGAGGTTCCCTTCCCATTTTGCTACGTAAGAGGGTGTGGGGTGAGAGGTTTTGTAAGATACTATATAATAGTGATATGCCTCGTTGAGGGGGGTCCGACAGCTGATTAGTCTCTCAAATGCAATCAGGGGGCGCGTAAATTTGCCTAGCGGGCTAGGGAGCGAAGGTAGGTCAGGAGGCCATGCATATGGAAGGTTGTGAGAAATGAGTCAGGGTGCGCTACAGGTACATCCCGGGGTAGTTTGGGTCGGTCACCATCTATGTACGCGCCAGGCAGGGGTGTCTGTGGTGCGGCATCATTAGCAATAGGTAGTAATCGCGTTGAGAGTGTTGGTAAGTGATTGAGTGGAAGTAGCGGGGAAGGCCAGGAGGCAAGTGGTGTGGATCTCTGCAGTCTATGCCAAATTCGCAAGGTGGTAGAAATCGTCGGGTGTGGTGAGACGTTCGTGGGGTCAGCTGTACCCAGGAGCCAGGGGAGGGAGGTGAGCGGCCCGCCAGCTCATGTTCCAGGGCGATCCATTGTTTGCCAGGGGAACCCGAGCCCCACTCCACCAAGCGCAGAAGGTGAACTGCATGATAGCGCTGCAGATACGGCAGCACCATACCGCTACGGGAACGTGGTGCCCAAACATACTTAATGAAAAGGGATTACAGGGAATGAAAGAAAGCAGGCGGGACATGAATTGGTAGGGTTTGCAACAGGTAAAGCACCCTGGGAAGGACATACATTTCGAGTACACTAATGCGTCCGAACCAGGTAATGTGCGCAAGTGCCCATCGAGTAAGGTGGTTTCCAAGACCCGTAGCAGGGGGACAAAGTTAGATGTGTAAAGGTTCGACGTGGCCTGGGTGAGGTGTACTCCAAGGTACTTTAAGGAGGACATACACCCTCAGAAAGCGGCCTGGACTTGCGTGCTAAGGGTGCTGGGTACAGAGATGTTCAGGATTTCCGATTTTGCCGTGTTAATCTTATAATTACTAAGCGAGCCGTACTCACAAAGTAAGTCAATAAGGGAAGGCAGGGAGATCAGAGGTTGTTGGATGAAGAATAGTAGGTCATCTGCGTATGCCGCCACTTTATAATCACAGCGACCGACGCTGATGCCATGAATTGAAGGGTTATCTCTAACTGCCTGAAGAAGAGGTTCTAAAGACAGAGCGAACAAAAGGGGGGAAAGGAGGCATCCCTGACGAGTGCCATTCCTAATGGAGAATGGGGAAGACAAAACGCCATTAAGGTTAATCCGAGCAGTTGGGTAATCGTATAAGGCATTAATCCAACTCAGGACGTGAGGGTCAAATCCCATGTGGTGTAAGGTCTGAAACAAGAAGGGCCAGTGCAATCTATCAAATGCCTTCTCAGCGTCGGTGGAGAGGAGCAGGGTCGGATCCGCGCCGGATCGCTGAGCAGCAAGAATCAGGTTAATGGCCAGCGTAGTATTGTCTCTCCCCTCCCTCCCCGGGATAAAACCCGTTTGGTCGGGGTGGATCAGGTATCTCATATGCTTAGCTATTTGCAGGGCAAGGACTTGCGCAAAGAGTTTTACATCTTGGTTCAGAAGGGAGACAGGGTAGTAGTTGGCACAGAGTGTGGTCTTTGTCTGGTCTGGGGATCACTGTGATGGTGGCGGAGAGGGTCTGAGAGGTAAGGCGGGACACGGGCGCAATCAGGCCGGTAAAGGAGGGGGAGATAATTTTTTCGCAAAATTTTTATAATATTTGAGTGTGAGACCGTCTGGGCCCAGGATCTTGCCCACCGGAGTAGACTGTATAGTGGCGTGTAATTCCTCTGCTGAAATAGGGCCCTCAATAGATTCTCTCATTAGCGGTGTCAGCTTAGAGAGCAGGTGAGTCTCCAGGAAGCGCCGTGTGTGATCGAGGGTCACCTGATTGGACGTGGTGGGAAGGTTATACAGGACAGTGAAGTGGTCGTGAAAGAGGCCAAGCATGTCTTTCGGGAGAGTGACTGGGGTACCCTGGGGGGAGCAGAGGTGAGGTATGTAAAGTGCTTGCCGTTGTGAGCAGAGGGCATTAGCCAGGAACCTGCCGCATTTATTGCCATGCTCATGGAATGTCCTCCGGACCGTCAAGAAGACTTTATGAGCCTTGGTGTTAAAAAGGGAGCGCAGCTGCGATCTAAGGTCCAGAAGTTCCGCATATACAGCCTCGTCAGAATGTAGTTTATGAGACCTTTCCAAAGCTGTTATGCTGCTCTGTGCGCTCTCGCTTATGTCGCGAACCCTGCTGGATGAGGTAGCTTCTAATTACTGCCTTCTGGGTTTCCCAAGTAACCTGTGGGGAGCGGTCAGGAGTGTCATTTTCGGCAAAGTAGTTACGCAGCGTGTTTTGGAGGCCTTCTTTAATCAGGGGGTCAGTGAGGAGAGACTCATTAAGGCGCCACAGTTTCTCATTAGGACGAAGGAGGAGGGTGGACATGGTAATCAATACCAGGCTATGGTCTGATCAGTTCATTGGTCCTATGCTGGCAGAGTCTAACAGGTGCATGCAGCCAAATGGAAGGAAGATGTAGTCTAGGCGCATGTACAGCTGATGCGGTGCGCTATAGTATGTGTAGTCTCGGGTGGACGGATAAAGCAAGCGCCAACAGTCCATAAGTCGTAGAGAATGTAGCGCCTGTCTAGTGTGGCGAAGAACCGTGTGCAGGGTGCTAGTGACACCTCTAGAGGTGTCTAGGCGAGGATCCAATGGCAGACTAAGATCACTTCCCACCACCAGGACGCCCTCCTGGAAGTTCTCTAGGCGTTGGAGGATTGCACGGATGGATGAGTGCTGTTTTCTATTAGGTAGATAAATGGAGGCAAATGTGTACCAGTGGTCCCCAATTTGGCCCTTCACAAACGTGTAACGGCCATTAGGGTCCAGCAAAGAGGTCGGATTGGTAAACGGGATTGAACGTGAGAACAGCACTGCAGTGCCACAGATTTTACCAGCCGTAGCATAGCCTGTGGGGTATTTGTGATTTTTAAAGGAGGGGGCTCGTGAATGTGCAAAGTGGGTTTCTTGAACCATAACCACGTCCACATGTAGTGAGCTAAACTTCCGGAGGGCTGCATGTCGTTTTTCAGGTATGTTTAGGCCTTTAGCGTTTACTGAGAGAACTGTGATATTGCGGGGGGCTGTGGCCATGATATGACCGCTGTGTGGGAAGTGGTGCTAGGGGCTGAGGGGGAGGGGCAGGAGCAAGGGAATATAACCAGGGGCAGGAGGACACAGAGAACAGGGGTAACAATCCAGAAATAACGTGCAAGGAGTGTGTGCCTATAGAGACGAAGCTCCACGCCACAGAGTAGACGCGGGCAAGACTCAGATCCCAGGGGAGGGGCAACTGACCACCAAGTCCCTCTGGGAAGGCATTGACTCAGGGGGAACCTGGTCCAGGACAGCCAGCAATGACCAGTTTCAAAAACGTTCTTAAAAGGAAAATTAAATCAATGAGCATATGACCACAAAAAATGAAAAAAACCACGGAAGTATATAAAAAAAGTAAAAATCCAAAACACGGGAGATGCCGAACGAGCATCCCCACCAAAAAGTAGGCACAAGGGTGAGGAATAAAAAACAGGTGCCAGTTCAGGATGGCGATCCTTCCAATCCCAGCGATAGGAGGGGAGGGCTGGGTAGCGTACAACGCCGCAAGGGGGGGGGGAGAAGGACTGCCAGGTGGAGGGGGGAGAAGCACCCGTGTTGCCCACCTCTCCGAGAGGGGTATAGGTCTCAACCAGTCCATGGAGCCCATGCGGTGAGTGGTCCCAGAGGAAAAAATATCAAGTGTCACCCATCAAGGTCCAGGGTGAGCAGGTCCTGGGCGGCCGTGGCAAGACGGGGAGGGCTGTGGAAACTCTGGCTATGCACAATGAAAGATTCTGCTGTCGGCAGGGTCCTCGTGTCAGCAGGATGGAGAAGTCGTCGAGGGGTACCCTCCGGGGCCCGGGTATGAGGGTAGGAAGGAACGCCAAACCAAACGAAGCAGGGTCAGGCCACTGGGGTCTGCGACGAGGATGAGCGGCGGTGGCGGCAGGATTTTTGTGGGCGTGGTGGGGCCAACCCCGGTGGCAGGTAGAGTAGCGTCGGGTCCGGCCAGATCTGAAGCATATCTGGTGGAAGGGAAAGCTCCTCCAGAAATAACGGGAGTTTCGATTCGCAGCGTATGTTAAGGACACCCGCCGGTGTACGAACTTGCAGGCCAAAAGGGAAAAGACACTTATATTGAAACCTCATGTCTTGCAGGGCGGCCGTGAGTGGGCGCAGCAGGCGTCAGGATTGCAGTGTGGCGGGTGAGAGATCTTGAAACAGGGATACCTTAGCACCCGCGAAATCAAACTCCGGGAACCTCTGGCAGCAGCGAGGATGCATTCCTTCAGCGGGTAGCGGAGGAGGCAACAATCACATCTCTTGGGGGCGCCTCCGGGAGACCCTTTGGTCTCCGTGTCCTATGAAAGCGCTCAAAGTCAAATTCCGTGTCAGGGTCCCTATCCAGGAGGTGCATTTCAGGTCCCCTTGTGAATTTTCTAGCTCCGGCAGGCCTCTGACCCTGATGTTATTGTGGCGGTTCCTGTTTTCTACATCTTCTAAATGGCGGGCCATCACTTGCAGGGCAGAGCACTGAGCAGCCACAGTGGTAGAATGAGCAGCTAGTTCGGTAGTTTGCTGTTCCTGTGTCTCCTCCACGTGCTGCAACCTGGTTTGCATGCCAGCGAGGTCTGTGCGCAGTGAGTGGATCTCCGTGAGGAGGGAGGCCCCGAGGTCATTAGTGGCTGCTACCAGGTCTTCCTTGCTAGAAAGAGATTGGAAATGCTGGCGATCATCAATAAAACACTTTTTGTGTCTGGACGTTATGTTGGCCGGACATTAGCAGCGTCTGACATCTCCCAATCACGCACACACGCCTCTAGCGGACGCAGCGCACTCTGTACGTCCGTACTAGAGGTTTGACGTTCTAGAAAAAATGCGTTCGTTTGCCACTTGCGTTGCGCGGACGAACTTTCGTGCGGCCGTACTTCGTGTGTTCCCCGGCATTGGACGTCATTTGCTGCTAGCACGGCCGTGATTTTGTGCGTCTAAACGCACGTTAAAACTGCTTTCGTCTGACCCTAGCCTTATGCTTTCTGCGCCAGCGGAGGTGAGGGGCATGACACCATATCACAAAGCTCAAATTATCTCAAACTGGTTTCTTGAATATGGCAATGAGTTCACTGTACTCCAATGGCCTCCATCGTCACCAAATCTCAATCCAATAGAGCACCTTTAGGATGTGGTGGAATGGGAGATTCGCATCACTGATGTGCAGCAACTGCATGATGCTATTGTGTTATTATTATTATACTTAGTATATATAACGCCACAAATTCCGCAGCACTTTACAAGATCAGTGTACAAGGGGTTGATACATTAAAATACCACTCATGGATGACATGGCCTGATTCAGGGGGACCCTGTTCCCAAGGGAACTTACAATCTATAAGCGAAGTACAAGTATTTTGAGAGGTAGGCACATCCATATCGCTAGGAGTCTTGCCCAAGGACACTCTCTGGTGGCGTCTTCTGAGTGGGCTTGTGTCGGCTTTCCATGATTGTAGAACAGCGACCTGGTGGTTAGGTTGAACCCGCTTCTCATAAAGTCGAGACTTCTCCACAGTTGTTTTAGAGGGATGTGCTGAATGGTATTTTTGACTTGCTTCTCCATGGTCGAAGGGTAGACACGTTACCACTGGACTCCACAGCCAATATTGTGTGGTACAAATATGGACCAAAATCTCTGAGACATGTTTCCAACGCCTTGTTGAATCTATGCCACATAGAACTAAGGCAGTTTTGAAGGCAAAGGGGGGGGGGACCAACCCAGTACAAGTAAGGTGTACCCAATAAGGCTGGGGTCAGATGAGCGTTTTGCAGAGCAGAAGGAACGTCTGTGAGAGTGGACGTTCCTTCCACTGACGCCTATCTGGCCACCTCAATGAGTGCAGTTAGTGTGCTCAGTGATGCAAGGCTCGATTCTCCTACGGAGGATCGCGCTTTGCAGCCCCGCTGAATGTGCATCGTAGCGCTTTGATGGGGAGGCTTTCAGAAGTTCTGCAACGAGCCTGCTGTAGTGTGCGCAATTCGTGTGAGCACTACGGAGTGTGACCGGCCCTGTCGAAGTGTCACAATGCTGCGACGGGCGCTGGAAGGCATGTCCGTACAGGCTCACATAGTGCACTCGGCTGCCCCGCCCTGAAGTGGCCAGTGAGTGTAGGTTTCTGTACTATTTTTCTAATCAATTAGAGTGACGGAGCGACTGTACCCTGAGTACGTCCATCCGTGGGTTCTCTCCCATGTAACAGTCGCCGGAGCAATCTTCCCTAACAGCTTCCTCAAAGCTTTGACCGTAGCCGAAAGAATGAGGCTCACCATTGGGAAGTCAAACAGCAGAATGCCAATTTATTCACAGACACACAGATACAGTCACCCCAACCTCATTTACATACAATCAAGCAGGACCTTCAAACAATAGACAATGGAGTTTCCTAGGAGAAGGGGGGTGGGAGAAGGCAGAGTAAACAAAAGGAATTTCTTATAGAGAGAATATACACAATAGAGAGAGCAGGTATTATACAGAGGTCACACTATATAGAGAGAGGATAGATAATTGAGGGAATGTACGCAAAATACACAACAAGAGACTATACAATAAATACACAAGGGAATAACACACCGGCATCAGTAATCTTTAGTTTGCCGGGGATTGATTAAAACAGTGAAAAAACAAATATATTTAAAAGGTCCACCAGTTCCCCAATAGTCTCTTTAACGGGCCATAGTCTCTGGGCAGGAGGCTAGCCCACATCTCCCTCCAGATGCCCCAGTGACGGTAGGTTCCATCACAATTAGGTAGTGAATATATTGTATAAACCGACTAAATTCTGTCTGCTTTACATTAATCAAGCGAAGCTCAGTCAAAGTGTGACATGCTCACCGCCGCTGATCTCAACATGCTTGCCATTTATCTGCAGGAAGCACATGAAAAGTGCTGCTCACGCTCAGCACAGGTATTCAGACCTGAAACAGTTAAAACATATAACCACATCACACCACACCTACCTGACCTGATTAAAGGACCATTCCTCCCTTCCCTCAGGGTCTCAGCATTCTATCATGAACAGCACCACAGGGGTACTGGTTTTGTAGGTATGAGCCCAGTATACGGATGAATATACACACTCTTGAGGGATTGGGTGGAGGCAGATGCAGGAGAGCCAGCAAGCTATGGTGATAAGCAGGGATTGCAGAGGGCTGACCAGGGTGGACGATAGAAGAGGTTACCAGGAGTCTTGAATACAGCACGAGTCTTGTGTATACTTGTGGGGAAACACGATGAGGCTGAAGGTACCAGAGCACTTGGGAGACACATGCAGGGTTATTCAGAGAGCGTGAAAAGCAGGAGAATGACTGGAGAATGAAAAATTCTAGGTCAAAATAGCCAAACCAGAAAAATTCTCCCTTTCATCTCACTTTCCAAATCGTCTATTTTTACCTAGAATTTTTAATTCTCCAGTCATTCTCCAGTCATTCTCCTGCTTTTCACGCTCTCTGAATAACCCTTATGGAACTTGGGAGATACTTGGACTTTGTCAGGTCCCTCACCGCAGATGCCACAAAAAGCCCTGACCTAGGTCTGGGCCATCCTGTAACCCAGCTACACCTTCCCTATTATATCCCATTGCAGGTTTCCTATCTAGCCCTCTCCTTCATCCAGTTCCTAGATCCTCCAGCCCGATGTTTCCCATCTGTATAACCCTTAGATTAATCGTCCCTCACCTGCCCAGGTCTCCATATAGGGAGACTACACCCAATGCTAGAATGTGAAAAAAACACTTTACACGTTGTAGATGATTAAAAAATCAAATTTTATTGCATTTTTTGTTATAATATACAGGCAGGGCCTAACGTATACATATAATAATGATATATTATGAATCTACAGAGTCTTCCAGAAAGAACGATATATAATATGCAGAGCCGTAGCTAGCTCCTTTTGCACCCGAGGCAAAAACCGAAAATTGTGCCCCCCCACATAATTTTAAAAATCAGGGTCCCTGACCAGTGGCGCAGTGCTAAGCTCCTGGATGCTCCCCGCGACCAGAAGCAGTGGATCGGACCACCCTTTGCACTGTGGGATGAGAGGCAAGTATGTGATTTTTTGGGGGGGGTTCCAGCTGGTGCTGACTGATTCTGCAGAAGCGGCATCAGTTAGCACCAGTGTCTAACTGTGGGTAACTTTTGTAGCTATGGCGGGATGGTAATTAGCGTTAGGACTTTGTAATCCTAACGCTGTTTGCTGTTTATTCTTTGCGCTCCCCATGTTAAGTATAGGGAGCGCAAAGTACAGTAACCTCGCGCTGAAAAGCACAATCTCCTGAATTTTTTAACCTGTTACCGTTCGTATTGTAATATGAGGGTCCTGTGTTAGGATGTGATATGGGCAGCATGCAGTAACCTCATTTAACCTAGCACCAACGCTCACATGTGTGAGTGCTAGCGTTAAGGAGGTGATGGGGCCCTACATATATAGTGCACACACAGTACATGTACAAATACAGTACACACAGTATACATGCACGTATAGCAAAAGAACATTTAGCATAAACAAGACAGAAAAAAGCTAGAAGCTTATCCCACTTATAAATATGTTATGGTGTTCTATTAATATTATTCTGCCGGAGGGGGGGGGGGTCACACTTTAGTATGCCTTCCATTCATTTAGGTTGCATTTACACTGTAGGGGTTATTCACAAAGCATCGAAATGTCAGTGCTTTTTCGTTCAGCGAACTTCGGTGCGCATAGACAATTCCAGTACGCCAACTCTGCGGTGAATTCAGTATTCACCGCAGGGTCTCCCAATGTGTGAACATGGAGTCGCCGAATACCACCGGACTGCAGAAAAAAATAACGGAACTCTGCTATTTTTCTAAGGCGTTTAATACAATTAAAATGCAATAAAATGTGTCTAAATAACAAAAAAGGTTACAGATAAAAAACATTATTATATTCTAAAAAAATTATTAAAAGTTATAGTTTTACATTGCTTTGTATGGGAATGGGATTTGAAGCAGCCCCCCCTGTTTCAGCTCATCTCCCCCCCTGCCAGGCACACAGGGAGGGAGCAAAGCAGTCCCCCCTGTCTCAGCTCATCTCTCCCCCTGCCAGGCACACGGAGGGAGTGAAGCAGCCCCCCCCTGTCTCAGCTCATCTCCCCCCCTGCCAGGCACACGGGAAGGGAGTAAAGCAGCCCCACCTGTCTCAGCTCACCCCCCCCCCCCTGCCAGGCACACAGGGAGGGAGTGAAGCAGCCCCCCTGTCTCAGCTCATCTCCCCCCCTGCCAGGCACACGGGGAGGGAGTGAAGCAGCCCCCCCGTCGCAGCTCATCTCCCCCCCTGCCAGGCACACAGGGAGGGAGTGAAGCAGCCCCCCTCTCAGCTCATCTCCCCCCCTGCCAGGCACACAAGGAGGGAGTGAAGCAGCCCCCCTGTCTCAGCTCATCTCCCCCCCTGCCAGGCACACAGGGAGGGAGTGAAGCAGCCCCCCTCTCAGATCATCTCCCCCCTGCCAGGCATACAGGGAGGGAGTGAAGCAGCCCCCCGTCTCGGCTCATCTCCCCCCCTGCCAGGCACACAGGGAGGGAGTGAAGCAGCCCCCCGTCTCAGCTCATCTCCCCCCCCTGCCAGGCACACAGGGAGTGCTTCTAGCGCCTCTCCTCCAGCCACACTAGCCCATGAGTTCCTCCCCCTAGTGGGAGGTATCTCACTGATAGAACACCGGCACTAGCTGCGCCCCTTCACAGCTGTGCCCGAGGCACGTGCCTCACTCGCCTCGCCCTTCTTACGGCCCTGATAATATGTCTGGCGGTATAATAAAACGTGGCTTCAAATCGCGTTTAAACATGATGAGCTAATGCGGTAAAAATGAGCTCAGCACACAGACGTTAAATGGCTCAGCAGCGATGGGGTTAAAGGAGGAGTGTGAGAACATGTGTCAGTGTTACATAAACCGACTGACTCGTGACAGATTTATTTAAAAAATCAACTTACAGAAACGCTCTACTCAGATTTGATAGCACACATGCGTTTGCAGCCCCACAAACGCATCTTTAGAAACTTACTACATTGTATAACTCATTCTACAATGTAACTACATGACCCACCATTGTGGCATGTTAAAAGAGCTAAACTGGCCGTCGCTGGAGTCTAAACGCACCCTTCACCTTTCCAACCTTGTGTTTAAGAGCTTTTCTGGGAAGCTGCCACCCTACCTGAATAGGCTGCTTCCCCCAGCAGTTCCCTCATCCTATAACCTCCAATCCAGGACCTGCACCTTACTTGCAATACCACAATACAAAAAGAAAGTGGCTCGATCCTCATTTTCCTACAGAGCACTGCAGTTATGGAATAACCTCCCAGACGCCATCAAATCTTCCCCCAGGCTAAAGTCACCCAAGAGCTCCCTATTAACATACCTTGATACAGAATGAACCTGTAAACATGTAACATAATGACTATTTCTTACATATTTATTTTATGTTAATATGTATATTTGGGGCTTTTTTTTTATATCTTGCATTGTATTACTTTGTATATCTGTAACGACTGTAACATTTCAATGTTCTTGAACCTAGGACATACTTGAAAAAGAGAGAAATCTCAATGTATCCTTCCTGGTAAATTACTTTATAAATAAATAAATAAATAGATACTTTCATTCAGTCCCTCCCATGCAGCCAATTACTTAGGGTCAAAAGAGTTGTAAATGATCCAGAGCAGGGCCGGCCCAACGATGGAGCAGTATGGTGCACTTGCTCCAGGCGGTGGAAATTCGAGAGCGGCAAAATTTGCTGCGGCCGCCACACTATTTTTTGTTGCTCCGCGGCATGATCTAATTTGGCCGCCGGCGCTTCATTCATCATTCACTAGTGATGCCGCCGCTGACTGCGCCCACCCCACACGTATGTGTCCATAGAGCAAACGCGGGATCAAGACGCCGCGTGTTGTGTGGGTGGGCGGACAGCTCCTCCTCCTGCATGCCAAACTAGCCACTGTCCCGCAGGACCTGCTGCTGCCCCGCGCCTGCTGGACCAGGCTGGAAGCAAGACCTCGACAGGGCCCTTCAGCCTGGCTCCAAGCCGCCCGGGCCCTTCAGCCTGGCTCCAAGCCGCCCGGGCCCTTCAGCCTGGCTCCAAGCCCGCGGGCCCAGAAGCCAGGCTCCAAGCCACCCGGGCTCTGCAGCAAGGCCCCAAGCCGCGAGGCTCCAAGCCGCTGGGCTCTACAGCAAGGCCCCAAGCCGCCAGGCTCCAAGCCACCAGGGCCCAGAAGCCAGGCTCCAAGCCATCTGGGCCGCCCTGCAGCAAGGCCCCAAGCCACCAGGCTCCAAGCCACCAGGGCCCAGAAGCCAGGCTCCAAGCCACCCGGCTCTGCAGCAAGGCCCCAAGCCACCAGGCTCCAAGCCGCTGGGCTCTACAGCAAGGCCCCAAGCCGCCAGGCTCCAAGCCGCCCGGGCCCTGCAGCAAGGCCCCAAGCTGCCAGGCTCCAAGCCGCTGGGCTCTACAGCAAGACCCCAAGCCGCCAGGCTCCAAGCCACCCAGGCCCAGAAGGCAGGCTCCAAGCCGCCCGGGCCCTGCAGCAAGGCCCCAAGCTGCCAGGCTCCAAGCCGCCCAGGCCCTGCAGCAAGGTCCCAAGCTGCCAGGCTCCAAGCCGCCTGGGCCCTGCAGCAAGGCCCCAAGCCGCCAGGCTCCAAGCCGACCGGGCCCTGCAGCAAGGCCCCAAGCTACCAGGCTCCAAGCCGCCTGGGCCTTGCAGCAAGGCCCCAAACCGCCAGGCTCCAAGCCGCCCAGGCCCTGCAGCAAGGCCCCAAGCTGCCAGGCTCCAAGCCACCTGGGCCCTGCAGCAAGGCCCCAAGCCGCCAGGCTCCAAGCCGCCCAGGCCCTGCAGCAAGGCCCCAAGCTGCCCGGGCCCTACATCCAAAGCCAGACCCTCCATCCAGGGCCCTCCAGCTGGCTGGCACCCTGTAAGACCTTGACCAGGCACAGCAACATCCATCAAGCCCTCCAGTGGGCTGGCGATCAGGGCAGTGCGGGTAAGTTTGTGCTTGACTTTGTGTGTGTGACTTTGTGTGTGACTGGATGTGTGACAGTGGGTTACTGTGAGTTTTATTGCTGCAATGCTCTGTGATACACTCATACACACAAACTACTGTGAGTTTTATTGCTACAATGCTCTGTGATACGCTCATACACACAAACTGCTACTGTGAGTTTTATTGCTGTGGAGCTCAGTTATACATTCATATACACCGCACAATACTGTGAGTTTTATTGCTGTGGAGCTCAGTTATACGCTCATACACACCGCACAATACTGTACCACTGAGCTGCACAGCAATAAAATTTAAAGTAATGTGCAGTGTGTATGAGTGTATCAGAGCGCTACAGCGATAAAACTCACTCATACACACCGCACATTACTGTATCACAGAGCTCCACAGCAATAAAATTCAAAGTAATGTGCGGTGTGTATGAGTGTTTGAGTTTTATTGTTGTGGTGCACTGTGATATGCTCATACACACTGCGTGGTTTGTTTGGATTTTTGGGGGGGCAGCCCGCAGCATTTAATTTTTGGCTCCAGGCAGCTCAATGTCTTGGGCCGGCCCTGATCCAGAGGTATTTAACCGCATATTAGGGGAGATGATAGAAAGATTTAGAGAAAGAGGATATCCTAAAAAAACCTCTCCAAAGGGAGTTGACTCATGTAAGAAGTACATCATTGCCACACACCAGTCGGAAAAAGGAACATAATAGATTGGCATTAGGGATGAGCGTTCGGGTCGGATCTGTTCGGAGTTCGATTCGAACATCGGCTGTTCATCGAACTCCGAACATTTCCGCGTGTTCGCCGCATGTTCGCCCACACTGCCAAGCTATCAGGGACAGTGTGTATCAGTGAGTTGTAGGAGATTTCTGGGAATTTGAATCTGTCTGGCACTGCCAGGTTATCAGGGACAGTGTGTATCAGTGAGTTCTACCACAGTTCAGCAAATTAGAATCTGTCTTGGCACAGCCTGTTATCAGTGTGTATCAGTGAGTTATACCACAGTTCAGCTAATTAGAATCTGTCTTGGCACAGCCTGTTATCAGTGTGTATCAGTGAGTTATACCACAGTTCAGCTAATTAGAATCTGTCTTGGCACAGCCTGTTAATGCGTTTTTGCGTACGCGCACATTTTTGCGCGAAGAATGTAATCGAGCCCTTTAGTGTATACCAAGGTGAACCTTCTAATAATAAATAATATAAACTAAATAGGGATGTACTTAGGCTAGGGTCAGACTGAGGCAGTGCGAACGCGCGTGCAGCCGCACTTAATCACGGCCGCACTAGCAGCAGATGCCGGGCAATGACGGGCAATATACGAAGTACGGTCGCACAAAAGTCCGGCTGCGCAACGCAAGTGGAAAATGAACGCATTTTTTCGAGAACGTGAAACCGCAGGTACTGACGTACAGAGTGCGCTGCGTCCGCTAGCGGCGTGTGTGCGTGATTAGGAGACGTCAGACGCTGCTAATGTCCGGCCAACATAACGTCCAGACACAAAAAGTGTTTTATTGATGATCCGTACAAAATCACGGACGAAAATGCGCATAGTATGACCACTATCACGTATTCTGTGAAAAAATGCGTCCATTCGTTCGAACGCACTTTTTCACAGACAACATAAAAATGCGTTCGTCTGACCCTAGCCTTAGTATGTATAGGGCCCTTTTACAATCTTTGCGCAAAAACGCTCACGCAGCGCGTTAATTTGTGTGCAAAGCGTTAACGCACATAAATTAACGCTGGTATTACAATTCACGTGCATTTTTTCATCCGTCGAAAAATTGCGCGCGTAAAACGGACGCACTAAAATGCGCGCGCATTAAAGTTACTCGCAGAAATCGGTATGCGGATTGTTTTTTCACATGATTCAGCCAATCAGAATTAAGTACCACAATTGTCTCCCGTTAAGTTTTTGCGCCTGCCAAAATCAATCTGAGTATACAGCATATGCTGCAGCAATAATAAAAACACGCACAACTTCTCAATTTTATTGTTTGGGTATGCGTAGAATGTGTAACTATACTTTGCTGTATTTTTATTTTTGGGCTGGTGTATATTAACACCAGGTTTTAGGAGTCGTTAAAATTATGCGCGCAAACGCTGTGCGTTAAAAACTGTGCATAGATTGTAATACCATCCGCGTACCAGCACACAAACACATTTACGCTCACAATGTTAAGTTTAAGACGCGTGCAGTACAGTATGCTTGCAAAGGGTTCGCGCAGGTCCACCCGCGTTAGATGAATGCGCTCGTTTGTTGCACTGACTTTGTAATACGACGTTCAGCGCAAAGGGTTTTGCCCCTCGCGTTAATGCGTTTTTTGCGCACGCATTAACGTTTGCGTGAAGAATATAATAGAGTCCATAGTGTTTAATACAATATTCTTGGTGTCCCTTGTTTTTATAGTTTGTTATTTTTAAGTAACACTGACATATGTTCTAAATCTGTACAATGAGCGCGTTGTGACGTGCAGCGCCTGTAGGCTGCACCGAGCGGGGAGACACGCTCAGTGTGTACAGATTTTTCCACCTCCCTTGCTCAGGCCGCGTCACGATGCGGCGCTGAGCGAAGGGAGTTGGAAAAATCCAACTTTCCCCTCGGCGGAGCGGGGCGATGAGGGGAGGGGCAGGATCCGCAGCACACGGCGCTTGCGCCTGGTCCTGTAGATCCCTCCCACCAGCGCTGCTCCGCACACTCTGCCTTCGCCTCAGCCCAGCGGCACGGGGAGAGCTGTCCCCCAGCAGGACCCAGGGCCAGGTGCCGCCGGGACCCCCCTCCTGCCCAGTACATCATCCCCCAATATATCTGCCAGAAATACAAAAACAAATTTGCTTGAGTCCCTGCGCAGCCCACATGCCATCCCCCTCTACCTTGATATAAGCAACAACGAAGATGGGGGGCACTCTGGGTCTTCTGAAATATGGAGTTTATTGAAAAAACATTAAAAGATGGATGGGCAGCACCTGTGCAAGAGTTATATTTTTCTAGCTTTGAAATTATTTGTTAGGAGTGCTGTCCTTCTTGCCTACATACACACACATTATTTATATATCTCTCTCTCCAGACTTCTCATATATGTGAATGTATGTATATGTGTCTGGGTTGTGGGTGCATATATGTATGAGTTCTGTCTGTGATACTGATGCATTGTCGGGAATGTTTATTCAAATAAGAAATTTATACGAGATATAAACAACAATATATCTATCTCTCCAATATTTCTCAGAAACCGATCCTGAGTTTGTCTTCAATTGTATGTTTGTTCAAAAATACCACCGCAACCAAACTAGGTAAAAATACAGTCAGGTCCAGAAATATTGGGACATCGACACAATTCTAACATCTTTGACTCTATACACCACCACAATGGAGTTGGAATGAAAAAAACACAATGTGCTTTAACTGCAGTCTGTCAGCTTTAATTTGAGGGTATGTACATCCAACTAAGGTGAACGGTGTAGGACTTACAGCAGTTTGCAGCTGCAATTCTCTCATGGTCAACCCCTACGTCACGGAAGGATGTTCAAAGATTTTTAGGATTCGCTAACTTCTACAGGAGGTTTATTCGTTCCTTTTCAAAGCTAGTACAACCGCTGACCAATCTCACCAAGAACGTACCATTTAAATGGTCTGAACAAGCATCTAATTCATTCCAAGCTCTTCAAAGCCAATTCACGTCAGCTCCTATTCTCAGGCTGCCTAATCCTTCCCTACCTTATTTCCTAGAGGTAGATGCCTCTAACAAAGCCACCGGAGCAGTTCTCTCACAAAGAGACGATACAGACCAAAGACTCCATCCGATCGCCTATTTCTCAAGACGTCTCACCCCTGCCGAATGCAATATGAGGTCGGTGATCGAGAATTGTTGGCCATCAAAAAGGCCTTGGAAGAGTGGCGCCACCTTTTGGAAAGTACCTCACATCCAGTCTCGGTTTTTACCGACCACAGAAACCTGGAGTACCTCCGTACTGCAAAAAGACTTAAACCTCGTCAGGCTCGTTCGGCCCTTTTTTTTCCCCATTTTCAATTGCACATTACTTATCAACCAGGCAGTAAAAACGGCAAGGCCGCCCGAACTTAGCCTGTTCGGGTAGATCGCGAACTCCGAACATTTCCAGGTGTTCGGCGCATGTTCGAATCCACAATGCATCACAATGGCCCACAATGCATTTTCCCACTGGCCTGAAGCTCGTAATTGGCTACAGCCTTGCACCTGACCACAGGTCTGGTGCAAGACAGGTTCAACACTATGCCAATCACGGCTCAGAGTCCTGATAGGGCAAATTTTGCCCAATCATGGGCTCACAGAGCTACGTCCCGCAGCACACTATATAACGTTTCCACGCGCCGATTCTGCATGCATTTCAGAGGAAATTTCAGAGGAAATTGTTGTGTGTTGTTACTGCCGGTCTGCCACGCTACTGGGGGGGGGGGGTCTCATTTCTACAAAATATCAGGGAATTGATATGTGTGTCTTGTCACTGTGCCAGCAAGATTTTTTGGGGTCACTATTTTTTTTTAAAACATTTGTGAATTGAGGTGATCTTCTGTGTCTTGTCACACAGCCAGCAAGTTTTTTTGGGGCTCACTAATTTCTTTAAAACATTTGTGAATTGAGGTGATCTTCTGTGTCTTGTCACACAGCCAGTACCACGCAGTATTTTGGGGCTCACTAATTTCTTTAAAACATTTGTGAATTGAGGTGATCTTCTGTGTCTTGTCACACAGCCAGTACCACGCAGTATTTTGGGGGTCACTAATTTCTTTAAAACATTTGTGAATTGAGGTGATCTGTGTCTTGTCACACAGCCAGTACCACGCAGTATTTTTTACAAAATATTTGGGAATTGTTATAATCCATGTGTTCTCCCTGGCTGCCACCCATCAAGGGGTCTCACTGATTTATAGGAGGTTTCACTGCCACCCATCAAAGGGTCTCACTGATTTATAGGAGGTTTCACTGCAACCCATCAAGGGGTCTCACTGATTTATAAGAGGTTTCACTGCCACCCATCAAAGGGTCTCACTGATTTATAGGAGGTTTCACTGCCACCCATCAAAGGGTCTCACTGATTTATAGGTTTCACTGCCACCCATCAAAGGGTCTCACTGATTTATAGGAGGTTTCACTGCCACCCATCAAAGGGTCTCACTGATTTATAAGAGGTTTCACTGCCACCCATCAAGGGGTCTCACTGAATTTTAGGAGGTTTCTGCGAATTGTAATCTGTGTCTTGTCACTGTTACCAGCTATCAGGGGGTCTCACTGACCTGTAGCAGATTTCTGCGAATTGTAGTTTGTGTCTTGTCACTGGCACCCATCAGGGGGTCTAAATGATTTATAGGAGGTTTCTGCGAATTGTAATCTGTGTCTTGTCACTGGCTGCCAGCTATCAGGGTGTCTCACTGAGTTATACCAGAGTTCTGTAAATCTTTAATCTTTATACCGGAGTTGAATCAGAGTTCTGTATATATTTAATCTATATATCACTCACCATGTCTGAAAGAACATAAAGGACAGGCAGACGCTCCCAGACACAGATAAGAGGGCAAGCAGCCCCTGTGTCGGGAGGCTGTGCCTCTGGTCGTGGTGGACGTGGTGCATCCTCTGCAGGGGCACGCTTGTCCTTTATAACTGGTGCTGCCCGTCTTCTTAACCTGCAGCAACATACAGAGGATTTGGTGGATTGGCTAGCCAGGCCATCCTCATCCTCCGAGTCCTCTGCCAGCCAGGCTTCTAGTGCTTTACAGTCCACCTCAGCTGCCAAAGCATCTAATGCAGCCTCCATGTCCACAGCTACTCCTGCCGTAGCCTCGCTATCACACACGGAGGAGTCAGCTGAATTGTGTGACTACAATGACAGTGACATCCTGCTTGAGGATGCGCAGCAACTACAGTGCTCTGATTCAATCTCTGAGGTTGAGCAAGGGAGTATAATCAACCTAGAGGAAAGGGGTGCCAGTGATGACACACAAATAACTGGCACTCATGTTGCCCCAGCAGCTGCAGCATACTGCCAAGTTGGCTCCAGTGATGAGGAGATAGGGGGTGAAGATGACATTGATGATGAGGTCACTGACTCCACCTGGGTGTCAGATCGAACTGAGGAATCAAGTGAGGAGGAGGGGGAGGAGGAGGCACAGCAAACACGAGGCACAACATCCTCTGTGACCAACCGTAGCACTAGCCAGTCCAAGGCACCAGATGTCAGAGCTGCTCCGGTGCAGAGCGCTGTTGTCTCAAAGAACACATGCAGGAACTCTGCTGTCTGGGAGTTCTTTAAGAAATGTGCAGCAGACCCCACCGTTGCTATTTGTAATCTATGTCAGAGGAGGCTGAAGTGTGGGATAAATACCGGACACTTGGGTACCACGTGCTTGAGGCGACATACGACCACCTGCCACGCATCCCGTTGGTGCAAAACTTTGCGTAGGTCCTCCTCATCTGTCTCTACCCCCACTGTATGTCCTGCCATGTCATTGCCTACAACCTCCACTGACAGGGATGATGCTATAGTAATGGATGTACCAGGTCCTTCCTCACAATGTGACATCCTCCCAGCAGCTGAAGATTTACGCAGTCAGATTACGTTGCCGCAGCTGCTGCAGCGTAAGAAAAAATATAGTCCCAACCATCCCCAAGCACAGCATCTAAATGCTAGCTTAGCAAAATTACTCGCATTGCAGCTGCTGCCTTTCCAGCTGGTGGACTCTGCTCTCTTCCGTGAATTTGCTGAATGTGCTATACCACAGTCGCAGGTTCCAAAACACCATTACTTTTCACACAAGGCCATTCCAGCACTATACTAGCACGTGGAAGACAATGTTATCCAGTCATTGGGAAAGGCAGTCAGCAACAAGGTGCATGTGACTTTAGACACGTGGTCCAGCAAGCATGGACAGGGTCGTTACATTTCCTTCACGGCACACTGGGTAACTCTGATTGCAGCTGGGAGGGATCCAAGACGGGGCTCTGTGCTGGAGCTTGTTCATCCACCACGCCTCCAGAAAGCTGCTTGTATGAGGTCTGTCTGCTCCAACACCAACACTTCTCCCTCTTCCTCCTCCTCCTTCTCTGTCTCTGGCGAAGTGGCAGTTAAACCGACGCATGACAGGGTCTACGCAATGGCTCAAGCAAAAAGAAGCCATACTGTGCTTGAGCTGGTTTGTTTAGGGGACAGGAGCCACACCGGGCCAGAAATTCTGTCAGCTCTACAGAGACAGGTGCAGAGATGGTTAACACCACGCCAGCTTGAGCTGGGAATGATCGTCTGTGATAATGGCAGCAACCTTCTCTCCGCCCTACGCAAGGGTAAATTGACGCATGTACCATGCCTAGCACGCGTCCTAAATCTAGTGGTACAGCGTTTCCTAAACAAGTACCCAGGGCTGCCAGAGCTTCTCAGCCAGGCCAGAAAAGTCTGCAGCCACTTCAGACGGTCATTCCCAGCAAGTGTTCGCCTGCAGAAATTCAAAAAGAATTCCACCTTCCCACAAACCGTCTGATCTGTGACATGCCCACCAGGTGGAACTCGACATTAGCAATGCTGCATCGTCTGCACAAGCAGCAGAGGGCCATCAACGAGTACCTGTGTGAGTATGGCACAAGGACAGGTTCAGGTCAACTTGTTTTTTTTTCCCCGCACAGTGGCTGATGATCAAGGATGCATGCACTGTACTGTCACCATTTGAGGAGGCAACGAGGATGGTGAGCAGGGACAGTGCATGCATCAGTGACACAATTCCTTTAGTGTTCCTGCTGGAGCACACTCTGCGGGGAATTATAGATGTGGCTCTAGAGGCAGAGCAGCAGGAGGAAGAGGAGGAATATTTAAGTAGTGGGGGCATTGAAGGTGGGGATTCATCAAGAGAGGGTTTCGTGTGCCCAGAAACAGAAGGGCTAGTGCGTGGGTGGGAGGAGGAAGTGCACGATACGGTCATCCTCATTGACCAGGAAGACTCGGAAGCTAATGCCACCTCCAACCTATGCTGCATGGACTCCCTAATGATGCAAAGCCTGCTAAAGGACCCCAGGATTCGTGCTATCAAGGAGAGGGATCATTACTGGTTGGCAACCCTTCTTGATCCACGATACAAGGGTAAAGTTGCAGAGCTCATCCTGCCCGCACAGAGGGAGCACAGGATGAAAAAACTTGAGAACGCTCTAAAGCGACACTAGTGTAACACCTTTCCAGGCACTGGTAGATTACCAAGTGCTGACACAAGTGCTTCTGATGCAACATAGAAGCGCCACGAACAACGCCACGGTGGGAAACCTGATAAACCAACCGTCTCCACGAGATTCCAATCAGATGGGGATGCCACCAGCCCCCTGGATAAGTAGAAATGGAAGAAATGATGGATCTCCAGTGGATAAGAAGTGCCAAACGGTTTATTCATGGAACAGCAACCTTCAAAAAATCAGTGACGTTTCGACCCTGAGGTCTTAATCATACATACAGGCTATAACACATGACATCCTTAAATACCCTAGCCAGACAATTAAACAATTAAAGTTCAAAGCAGCATCCAATTAAACAATAAAGTAATTGGATGAGACTGAAATGTTACAGGGTATACTCAATTAAGGAAAAAAAAATTTGGTTTAGATACATGATACTTGATATAGATATATACTTATGATAGTACTGTCTGTTTGACATTCATGATTTATGAATTTATGTATTAATGCAATCCGCTCTGTATCCTTTGTATGTTTTCTTTTTTTCTTTTTATTTATATTTTTTTCTTCACTTATTTATTTATATTTTTTTTCATTTTGCATTGTGCATTTATATTTTTTTATGTCTAATTTCTATTCACTATTGTTCACATGTATCCATCGTTTGGATTGTATTTGAGATATATTGCCCCCATTTCTTTTAAATCACGTTTATATGGCTACATTTTTTTTTCCTTAATTGAGTATACCCTGTAACATTTCAGTCTCATCCAATTACTTTATTGTTTAATTGGATGCTGCTTTGAACTTTAATTGTTTAATTGTCTGGCTAGGGTATTTAAGGATGTCATGTGTTATAGCCTGTATGTATGATTAAGACCTCAGGGTCGAAACGTCACAGATTTTTTGAAGGTTGCTGCTCCATGAATAAACCGTTTGGCACTTCTTATCCACTGGAGATCCATAATTTCTTCCATTTCTACAAGTGCTTCTGAGGCTGCGGATGATCAGAGGAATAGTGGTGAAGGCCAGGGCCACTTGACTGATGCATTTTTAAATTTTTTTAGTCCACGACGCCCAGGGACGTCAAATGTAGGCACCCATTGCCAGCGTCTTCACCATATGGTGCAGGACTACCTAGGGGCAAGGGCAGACCTGGATACCTTTCCAGCAGATGATCCACTGGATTACTGGGTGTTGAGATTGGATCACTGGCCAGAATTTAGCCAATATGCTATGCAGCTACTAGGTTGCCCTTCATCCAGCGTGCTTTCTGAAAGGACGTTCAGTGCCGCTGGAGGTTTTGTCACAGACAGAAGAGTGCGTCTGTCCACCGACTCTGTAGACCGGCTGACATTTATAAAAATTAATCAGTCCTGGATCAGCAGCTATCAACCCCCTGATGCTGACGTAACGGAATAGATCGGGGATGTCTTCTGCATTCACAAAACCTCCAGCACTGAACTCTTCCACAATACCACAAAAGGGTTACAGTATGAATGCACTTGCTGCCATGAAAGGCGCAATATTTGGCTGCACTGACGCCTGTGCCAGATTTATATCATTTTAATTTTTTGAACCACAGGGTCCAACCCTACACTCTTCCACAATACCACAAAAGGGTTATGGTGTGAAGGCACTAGCTGCCATGAAAGGCACAATATCTGGGTGCACTGACGCCTTGACCAGAATCCTATCTTTTTAATATAGGACCACATGGTCCACCCCTGCATTCTTCCACAATACTACAGAGGGGTTACTGTATGATGATACTTGCTGGCCTGGCAGTCTTGCACCAAAGGCACAATATCTGGGTGCACTGACGCCTTGACCAGAATCATATCTTTTTAATATAGGACCACATGGTCCACCCCTGCATTCTTCCACAATACTACAGAGGGGTTACTGTATGATGATACTTGCTGGCCTGGCAGTCTTGCACCAAAGGCAGAATATCTGGGTGCACTGACGCCTTTAGCAGATGCATATCTTTTTAATATAGGACCGCAAGGTTCAACCCTGCATTCTTCCACAATACCACAGAGGGGTTACTGTATGATAGTACTTGCAGGCCTGGCACCAAAAGCACAATATTTGGGTGCACTGCCACTGACGCCTGTATCAGATTCATATCCTCAGAGAGGTTACGGTGTGACGGCACTGTTGGGGACGCTAAAGGACCAATTTTGAAGCACCTATTGTTACTTTCATCCAAAGCCTGCATAAGTTTCACAATAATTTAGCCAAAAAAATCAGTAAACTTTTTCTGCATGTCCGAAAATGTCTCCTCTTTTCATACAGACTGCCGCCCCAAGCAGTTGTTTATGGATAGATTAAAGGAAAAGCATTTACCGTAATTTGAAACATAATTTTTTTGTTTTTAACTGTTTCTATACATCCTACAAATCCGCCACTTCACGGGCAGGTTATGGGGACCTCCTAGGCACGATATTTGAAGGAATTTTTCGTTTTTATTTTTAACCCTTATTTCATGGAAAACTCACTGTCCCTTTAAAAATTTATTTTTTTAAACTTTTTGTCCTTGTTTCCTGTCCCCCAGGGCACTACCCGGCCCCCCATACACCTTTTATGGCAAATATGTAGCATATATGCCCTCTTGGAGGGCACTCTAAAAACCGAATTTTCAGCCCCATTGACTTGCATGGGGTTCGGACCCGAACATTTGGAAAAATTCGGGTTCGGGCCCGAACCGAACTCGGGGGGTGTTCGGCTCATCCCTAACGCCTTGTCCCACTTACCCGTACCCGAAGGATCCGATTTCTCCACGAGTGACTCCATACTACCCATCGGATACTTTCTAGCTACTCACTCCTCTACTATAGAAAAGATCAAACAACTAAAATGCCCGACAGATTATCCACTAACCGCGGATGGTCTGTATCTACATCAAAACAAGATAGTTGTTCCAGAAGGAGCACGTCCAGACATCCTCGCTCTCTGTCACGATCCCCTCAAGCTGGACATGGAGGGATTAAGAAAACTCAAGTTCTGCTCCGTCGATATTTCTATTGGCCCACCATGAACGATGCTGCCATCAAGTATGTCACATCCTGTCCTGTTTGTAATAGAAACAAAAAACTCTCGCAAAAAACAGCCGGACTTCTTCAACCTCTCCCTATTCCAGATCGTCCCTGGAAAGACCTAACCGTGGACTTCATCGTAGACATACCCCCTTCCCAAGGTTGTACAACCATCATGGTCGTGGTTGACCACCTAACAAAAATGGCCCATTTCATGTCCACCAGAGGTTTACCCACTGCTAAAGAGACCGCCTCGTTATTCCACAAAGAAATATTTTGCCTACATGGGATTCCCACCTCCATCTTATCGGATAGGGGGTCCCAATTCACCTCCCGTTTCTGGAAAATGTTTTGTCTCTCGCTAAAGATACATGTGAAACTGTCATCTGCTTATCATCCACAGACGAACGGACAAACCGAGAGGACCAATCAAATTGTGGAACAGTATCTTCGGTGCTATACCTGTCATTTACCTGTCTGTAACTGTAACACTTCAATGTTCTTGAGCCCAGGACATACTTGAAAACGAGAGAAATCTCAATGTATCCTTCCTGGTAAAATCCTTTATAAATAAATAAATAAATTTACAAGATGATTGGGTAGAATTATTACCGGCAGCCGAGTTCGCCTACAATTCCGGACACCACCAATCCCTACGTGAGTCTCCTTTCTTCCTTAACTATGGCTATCACCCTAGTCTTCTCCCCGACTTGCCTCAGATGGGAACAGTTCCCAACGTCCATGAACGTCTAGAACATCTACATGACGGACATCGTCGAGCTTAACGTCTTCTACGACAAGCACAAGATACTTACAAAGCTTACGCAGATTTGAAACGCAGACCACCTCCCGCATATAAGGTGGATCAAAAGGTATGGCTCTCTACCCGAAACCTTCGGCTCACTTGCCCTACAAAAAAGTTGGGACCCACATATATAGGTCCCTTTCCTGTTGCAGCCATAGTGTCTCCGACTGCTATCCGTCTTCAGTTGCCCAACAACCTACATCTTCACCCAGTATTCCACGTCTCGCTCCTCAAACCCTGGACAGCACCTTCCTTTTCCTCACAGATTAACGCAAGACCTCCACCTCTTCCAGTCGACGGTGAACCCGAATATGAAATACATCGTATCCTGGATTCTCGAAATAGACGTCGCCAACTCCAGTACCTGATCCATTGGAGGGGGTACGGTCCAGAGGAAAGATCCTAGGAACCAGCTGTGAATGTGCACGTGCCTCATCTTCTTCATCGGTTTCACCGTTCCTATCCGACCAAACCGGGTCCTTTGCTCCTCCGGAGGGCTCGCATTGTGGGGGGGGACTGCGTCATGCCTTACCCCCGCGGCGCGGCCGAGGTGTCATGGCGACCGTCAGCGTCTTCCATGTTGGGGGACGTCGAGCATTGGGAGCTCCCTTGCCACAGGTTGCGGTGACCTTTCGGTCCAGCGCTGGGGTCCCCCCGCTGCCTCCCTCTCCCTTCCATCGGCCTTTCGCGTGGTGGTCGTCGCTCACGGGCGGCGTGGGGCGCGGTCCTCCTTCCGGGTCCCGCGGTGGACTCTGGAGTCTCGGCGGGGTCTGGGGGGGGGGCGGCGTCTCCCGACTCGCCTTCGGGGCGTGGCTCCTGCGGGTTCCGGATGGAGCCTGGGGAGACCCAGTGGGTAGGAGAGGCAGGGGAGGGGCCTTTTCCCGGAAAACGGGCGGATCCCATTACCTGCGCACCATAAAGGTTCGGAACACCAAAGGAAAGACGCTCAGTCGTCAGCTCCCTAAGCTATTCAAGTTCCTTGTATTAAATTACCTGTCTGAATCCTTGTTAAATGAACCCTTGCTTCCCCTTGACCATGTCTCCAGTCTACCTCCTTTTGTACCACGCTCGATTCTGACTGACCTCCCGGCTACCGACTCCTGGCTTCCTCCCTCGCTAAAGAACGAACTCCGCCTGAACTGAAACAAATTCCATCCCAGGTTACGTCTCTTGCACTTTCCCTATCAAGTTATATCTGCATACTGGACTCCAAACAATTCTACGATACCAAAGCATGACAGGGTTTGTGTCTGGCCACCAGAAACTTGGCATAGATTTTGACATCCAGATTCAACAGGGAGATGGGGCGGAACCCAGAGGGAGTACAAAGGTTCTTGCCCGGTTTAGGGACAACTACCAGAGAGTAGACATGTGCATTCGTTTTAGTACTAAAACGATTTAGTCCGAATTTTGGGATAATTTAGTTTTAGTATGACTCAAGAGAAACGAAACTGCTCAATACAAAAAACGAAAGAAACTAAAATAAAATGCACTACATTTTAGTTTCAGTTCTTTTTGTGATATTACATTGATGAGTGAAGGAGACCAGCAATGAAGAGCGCAACATCGCAACATCTGAAATTCTGCACCCTCCACATGCCAATGCAGTAGGATGTTCTATACAGAGAGGGGCATTAATTAATGCAGGAGGATGTTCTATACATTATACAGAGAGGGGTATTAATGCAGGAGGATGTTATATACATTATACAGAAAAAGGTATAAATTGAGGAGGATGTTCTATACAGAGAGGGACATTAATTAAATCAGGAGGATGTTCTATATATTATACAGAGAGGAGTATTAAATAATGCAGGAGGATGTTCTAAACATTATACAGAGAGGAGCCTTTTTTTTTTTAGCCCTTTAAATCCAGTGGCTGTGAGCGCTGAGATCGGCTGCTTGTTACATTATCTCTCAGTACAATGTATCAGGCTCAGCTGTTACAGTAACTGACTGTAACAGCTCTGAGTTTCAGTAAAACAAGGAAATAATATTGTTGTAACCTCTTATATATAAAAATATTATTTACTAGTATTACTGAAACTCTGAGCGCTGTGATGAGCAGCAGTCAGTTACTGTAACAGCTTTGCCTGACACATTGTGCTGAGAGTGAGAGATACTGTAACAAGCAGCGATCTCAGCCCTCTGAGGAGCCACTACAATAGTAATTGTATCCACTGGTTTTCGGATGAATGAAATTAGTTTTCATACTAAATAACTGAAAACGAATTTCTTTAGCAACTAAATAAATTGCATTTTAGGACTAATCCATTAGTTCAAAACGAAATTTTGTGCTGTGCACATGTCTACCAGAGAGGCCATTAATGAGTCGCTCGGGAAAGGAGTGCCCCCCTTGACCGAGTTAAACAAAGTGACTAAATGGGGACCCAGGATTGGAAAAAAGGCCTTATAGTATTGGGCTGTGAAGCCATCTGGTCCGGGTGCTTTATTTGATTTGAGTGAGGACACGGCCTCCGAAATCTCGTCTAGGGAGAAGTCTGTCGCAAGCCTTGGGTTATTGAAAGTTTGGGCAGGTCTATGCTAGAAAGAAAGGAGTTTATAGCCTCCATATGTGACACATTAGAGGGTGAGTGGATTGGGGAGTGATTTATAAAGGGAGGAGGAGTACTCCGAATAGCGCGCTTAATGCTTTGCGGGGAACAAAGGGGTCTGCCAAAGGTGTCCTTTAGGGAGGAGATACGCATCGCAGGAGGGCGAGGAAGGATTTGTCGTGCCAGCAGCGAATCCATCTTATTTGTGGATTCATAATATCTGCGCTTTGTCCAGGTCATTGTTCTGGCAACATCCTCGAGCAATAACCTGTTCAGAGCGTGTCGGTATTCTGCAGGTGGTCAAAACCCTCCTGCGAGGACGTTGTTTTATGGGCCAGCTCCTGTGCATGTAACATGCGCTGCAAATCTAGTATGCTATTTCATCTTGAGACGCTTGCAGTAAGAGACCTTCTTAACGCTGCAGAATATTCCGGCGCTCTATAAATAAAGAATGATAATAATAATAAAATCTTCCCCCGCAGCACCGCTTTGTGCGATGCCCACACTGTGGAAAAAGAAACGTGATGAAATCACGAAAGTACGCCTCCAGGTCCTTCGTCAGATCCTCCACCAGCCCTGCATTTTGCAATGTGTGAGAGCCAAGCCGCCAGTTCCAGGCCGGGGAGCAGTCAGGGAGACTAAGCTCCAGGACGACTTCTGCATGGTCCAACCAACTGATAGACCCTATAGAGGTTGTCTTCACCCAGGGAAGTAGAGGAGGGGAAAGGAGGATATTATCAATTTGAGAATAGGATCCATGGGGGTTAGAATTAAAGGTGAAGTCCTTAGTGGAGGGGTGAGAGACCCGCCAAACGTCAATCTAAGCCTGTTGAGTTAAAAAAGAGCCGAACGAGGCATCCTGTCTCGAGCCAGTAATCGGGGTGGGGTCGGTAACTGGGCGGGACCGGTCAATAGAGGGGCATGGAACCGCGTTGAAGTCCCCGCACATGACTACCTCCCCAGAAGCACATCTGTCGAGGTCATTGTGAAGAGTCTCCCAAAAACACTTTTCAGGCACATTCGGAGCATATACATTGACCAATGTCATGGGTCTCTGACCTAGTGTACCCGACAATATGACACAACGCCCAGCTGGGTCAGTATGAACAGCATGTTTCGTAAATTTTTATGCACAAGGATAGAAACCCCGTTATGTTGGGTTGAGAGCGCAGGAGGAGAACACCTGGGAAAAGCATGGATCACGCAGCCCAGCTGAGTCTTGCTGAGGCAACCTGGTCTCCTGGAGAAAAGCTGTGTCGACATGTTTACGTCGGAGATCTCGGAATAATAATCTCCTCTTCTGGGGGTAATTTAAGCCTTTCACATTAAGTGAAAGGACATTCACTTTACTAGGCGGCATCTATAAACCGAATAGGGAGGTGATGATTTCCTCCGGCGTTCCCAATCCACAATAGTGCCTGACACACGGACAACAAATACCAGACAATGCACAGACAAACAGGTCGGACAGAGACACCACACAAGAAAGGAAATAAGAGGGGGGGGTGAAAGAAGAGATCAGAAAGGCAAAAGAGGAAGGCCCGAGAATCTCAAAAGAGTCCCAAGTAATCCCTCGAAAGGGGGATCGGGAAAGGAGGACATGTACACCTCACATGACACCTCCTCAATTGACGCATGAAGCAGCAAGTATATGAACTTATACAGAACCCATATATAAGACAAAATTAACAAAATAGTAGATACATAATACATGTAACGGAAATACAATAATCCAAACAGAAATTCAAACAGGCAAAAAACTACCGAACGGTGCCGTGGGGGGGGGACCCCGTCCCCACAGGGCAACGTCTCCCGAGTTACCACGAGCCCGGAGGCCCCCATCATCCCCAGCGCCAACCGCGGCACCTGAGGTGCGTAATATTAGAGAACATCCCTGGAGAGAATGCAGCCAGCCGGTCAAATCACTGATCCCACTATCTCCCGAGTCCCTAGCGGTCCCTCATGTCGGAGGACGAGGGGACCCCGAAGGAGGGACCACCTCCCATTCCACCTCGACTGGCTCCAAAGGCTGTAGCAAAGCCGGTGACAGGGGTATCTCCAAGGCAGGGAGGCCGAGCTGGGCCAGGAAGGCGGGGGCCCCCGCCAGCGAGGCACAAATGGTCGTGGCGCCGTTATGGAAGGCAAGCATTTTAAGAGGGAAGCCCCAAGCAAACCGAATGACGTGGCCCCTCAAATGGTCAGCCAGGGGTCTCCAGGGGCGCCATCTAGCCAAGGTTCTGGGTGACAAATCCTGGAAGACCTGGAGCTCCAAGTCCTGGTATGTGACTTTTCGATTCTCTTTGAATAACCCTGCAAGTCGCTGTAACTTCAAAAGCTAGTGGCAAAAGCATACATTGGGATATGGTGTCCCGCAGGGCCCGCAGCGCGGCCGATTTAGAGGTGAAATATTGAAATCTGAAGATTACATCCCGGGGTCCCGCCGGAGGAGCCGATTTAGCTCATAATGCGTGGTGGATTTGGTCTAGTAGCAGTTGGTCTGCGGTGAAATCAGGCAGAAGGGAGTGCAGTGTTGCACGTTTGCAATCAAGAAACGCATACTCTGTTCTTCAGTTACAGACCGTTTATTAACCTGTGTGCCTGTATAAAGTAAAAACAGTGTTTTAATCTCTGCAATAGCATGTCTCCTCCATGCACCAGTGAGATTAACCATAAAGCATAACAGCAAATGTCCTTTACCAATATTACTCTATACTAGACATGCAGTTTATGCACACAGTTCTTTTTTACCTGAACTATTACTGCACAGACCACATAACTGACTAAAAGAGCAGAACTAATTTAAAACTATTTACAGAACAGATACACAGAAAATGACACACTCTTTTGTTATGGCTTCACACACACTTCAAGCTTATTCTGCTTTCAGGATCTATGCTTATACTGGGTTTACCTGTATAAAGTAAAAACAGTGTTTTAATCTCTGCAATAGCATGAGGTGTTTACACAGTCTCCTCCATGCACCAGTGAGATTAACCATAGAGCCGAACACTTCCTGGTACATGACCCTCCACTCCCAACCAGGCTCACGCCATCTGCTGGCTGGAGGTGATACTCACCGCTCAGCACCCTACCATAACTTTACATGTGCGTTTAAAGCTACCATGCCACACTCTCCCCCACCAAATAAATGTCGTCCCGACATTCCACAATTATCGGCCTTAACTTTCACGCAAAACGTTAGCCAAGCATTTTCCTAATGCAAGAGTCTTTCTCATACATAATAGCCCATTGGTCTTTTTATAGTCTCCGGCAACAGTCTATCATATTATTCACCATGGTCTCCAGTAATAGTCCATACTGATCTTATGTGCGGTTAGGTTCCTCTGCACAATGCTGGGTTGACCAAGTGTTTCATAGGTTAGTGTTTTCGGCTGTCTTCTCTCTCTTTTAGGATAGAGTCGTGTTTCACTCATCTCATTCTGGTCTTCATCCTCCGGTGTATTGTCCCTTGTGATGTCCACAGGTGTCATTTGAGGATCTTCCTCTACACTTTCCATTGACGGTGTTTCTATGTCTTCTGCATTTGTTGGCAATACTTGCTCTTCCCTTGTGATCCGTCCACACTGTCTTTCTTCTGTTCCCTGTGGATGGAATGCCTCGGCTGTTGGATTCAGCAAAGAATTCACTTGCTGTTCTGGTATTGGCCAGCTGTAATGAAATCTCTGGAGTTCGCCATCAGAATCCCACTCGCTGTCTGTGTCTTCTTGTGTCTGTGGAACATTGGGTCTTCTCGTTCTAACTTTGGATTTCTTTGTTACGTCTTCATTTTTGTGGTTTTGTGGAGGTTGCTCAACTGGAAGATGGTCACATGGTAAAAGCAAATTCCTGTGCATCACTTTTGTTCTACCAACTCCATTTTCTGGTATTACTTCAAAAACTGGCATATCTTCCCCTTTCTTTTTAACAACGACATACACTCTATCTTCCCAGTATGAGCGTATCTTCCCTGGGCCTCCTTTCTCACCCACATTTCTTACCAATACTCGGCTGCCCTGTTGTAACTCTGCTCCATAGATCTTTTTGTCGTACTGTTCCTTTCCTCTTGCTGCCATCTTTGCTGCAGACCGAGATGCTATTCCATAGGCTTCAGCCATCCGCTTTCTCTAATTTTCGACATAGTCTTTATAGGAGCCCTTATTGCTGTCCCTTCTTACACCAAACAGGAGATCAATTGGTAATCTGGGATACCTCCCAAACAATAAGAAAAACGGCGAATAGCCTGTGGCATCACTGCAAGTGCAATTGTAAGCATGGACTACCTTCACCAGAGAGCTCTTCCAGTCAGTTTTCTGATCTTCGGTCAGTGTTCTTAGCATAGAGAGCAAAGTTCTATTAAATCTTTCTACCTGTCCATTGCCCTGTGGATGATATGGAGTAGTGTGCGAACCTTTGATTCCACAGTAGTCTTTTAGTCTGGACAATAGCTGATTTTCAAATTCTCTCCCCATGTCATGGTGAATTCTCTCTGGAAAGCTGAATTTGAGGGCAAATTCATTGAACAGCTTGTCGGCCACAGTTTTTGCTGATTTGTTCGTTGTAGCGTACGCCTGTGCAAATCTTGTATAATGATTCATTACAACTAAGATATACTCATATCCTCCTTTACATGTTTCAAGATGGAGGAAGTCCACAGAAACTAGTTCAAACGGATGAGTAGTCTTAATGGTTGACAAGGGTGCTCGGGTAGGTCTGTTTGGCTTCTTCTTCTTGAGACATTCACACTCCTGTGTCACAAAGTGCTCCACATCCCGTTGCATCTTGGGCCAATAGAACCGCTCTTTGATCAAATTCAGTGTTCTTTCCACGCCGAGATGCCCCATCTCCTGGTGGAGTTCTCTATAGACCAGTGGCCGGTACCTTTTTGGAAGCACTAGCTGGTACCTAGACTTGGTTTTCCTGTGCAAGGTGCCGTCTTGCGCTGTGTGAAGCTTTGTCCATTCTCTCAGCAAGGATTTTACATCACTATCTTCTGCTTGACTGGCTCTTGCACTGGGTCTGTGATTTCTGGCTTTGTAGTCGAGTATTTTTCCAATTACTGCATCTCTTTGCTGTGCTTCTCTTATTTCTCTTCTTGTGATTGGCTGGATTGATTCCAGTAGTTGATCTCTCTCCCCTTGTTCTTCCATAGCCTCTAAGGTTACTGAATTGAAGTACGGCGTTGCTTCCATTTGTTGCATGAGAATTGCTTGTGTAGATGACCTGATAACCTCCTCACTGACCTCTTCAGTGCACTGCAGTATAAGTCCATCAATGTCTAGCGGCATTCTCGATAGGCCATCTGCATCTGCATTAGACTTGCCAGGGCGATATTTGATAGTGAAGTTGAAGTCAGCCAACTCTGCGATCCACCTCTGCCCAGTTGCATTCAGCCTGGCAGAGGTCAGGACATACGTGAGTGGGTTGTTATCCGTGTGTACAACAAATGAAGGTGCATGATATAAATAATCCCTGAAACGCTCCCATATAGCCCACTTTAATGCCAGGAATTCCAATTTACCTGAATGCATATTATACCTTTTTTCTGGTGGTGTAAGAATCCTGGACCCATATGCAATGACCTTCAGTTTTCCCATCCCTCCGCTGGTAGAGTACCGCTCCCAGTCCTTCTTGGCAGGCATCACAGTCCAACACAAAGGGTTGATTGAAGTCTAGGTAATCTAACACTGGCGGATTAGACAAGCAGTCCACTAACTGGGTCAGTACTTCCTGATGTTGGTCTGTCCAGGTGATGGGGGTTCTACTTGGCAGTTGGACCTCTTTTCTTGCCCCTGACACTTTCTTTTTGTTAGGGGGACCCTTGCCCCCTCGTAGCAGATCTACTGATTTATCACTTGACAATGGAACTGATAGCAAATCATACAGTGGCTTGGCAATGCAAGAAAAGTTCTGGACATAGGACCTGTAATAGGAGAGGAATCCCAATACTTTCCTGAGCTCTCCTACTGTTGCTGGCTTCCTTTCTTTAAGCGCCTGAACTGGGGCCACCTCTGCTGGGTCCATTGTATAGTCGTCTTTTGACACCATCTTGCCCAAGAATCTCACTTTTCGCTTGAACAGTTCACACTTCTTTGCGGTGAGTTTGATGCCATGTTGCTGATACCGACACAGGACAGTCTGTATATGTTGGACATGGTCCTCAAAAGAATTGCTATGTACCAGGTTATCATCTAAATAGGGCTGACATATGTCATCTCTAAATCCTGACAGACAGTCTTCCATACTTCTTTGTAGTGTCCTTTTAAAATGGTTTTTAATTTGGGAAGAGTCAGGTCACTTTTTATCTCCAGCATATCCCTCAAATTTAATCCAGGGCTGATTGCTTTAATTACTGCCTCGATGATTTCTGTCTCCTGATGTCCTTTTCGGAGCCCAGCATCAATTTGGTGCATCAGATCGGTGTATGACAGCTTATCTTTTTGGCCTCCCTCACCAATCTGCCCGCAGATCCGGAATTCCCTCCTAATGGTGACTTCAGGTATTTTTCCAGATGCTGGTTGCTGTTTTGTACTCTCTGATCCTGTATCTGTTGTCTTTAATCTGGCACTGTTCTGTCTCCTTACTACCACTTTCTTCACCTTGCAGCGACTCTATGAAGAGTAATAGGTCCTTGACATACTGGATTGCCTCTTTTTCCTCCTGATTTTCCTCAATCTCTAGCAGAGAAAACACTGGATAACGGATTAAAGCTCGCTTGCTTTTGATCTTTTTGGTTTCATCATCTGCCTTATAGCATTTCAAGAATCTGCATGCTTCCACTAACTGTTCCCGCTGCAACTGTTCTAAAGCAGCACTTGCTTTCTCTTGCAGTTGCTCCAGCTCCATTTTGAAACTTGCAAATCCTCTTCTGTAGATTATACAGTGATTCTAGGTTCTTGAGAAATTAATTCTGCCACTTTATCCTGAAAAACTTCTCCTGGCTGGCTCGCCAAAATATGTTGCACGTTTGCAATCAAGAAACGCACACTCTGTTCTTCAGTTACAGACCGTTTATTAACCTGTGTGCCTGTATAAAGTAAAAACAGTGTTTTAATCTCTGCAATAGCATGAGGTGTTTACACAGTCTCCTCCATGCACCAGTGAGATTAACCATAGAGCCGAACACTTCCTGGTACATGACCCTCCACTCCCAACCAGGCTCACGCCATCTGCTGGCTGGAGGTGATACTCACCGCTCAGCACCCTACCATAATTTTACATGTGCGTTTAAAGCTACCATGCCACAGCAGCATATTCATGACAGTATCCCTCAGGGCAGCGGAGGATACGGACTCCGGGAGCCCCCGGAGCCGTAAATTGTTGCTTCTCAATCGATTAGAGAGGTCCTCTACCTGCTGTTCCAGTTGCTGGATACAATCCACCTGCTCGTTAGACCGGCCCACCACTGCGTTGTGTCCCCGGGACAGGGTCATCACTGCATCCTCCAGCGCGGACGTCCGGGCACCCACCGCCTATACCTCCGCTCGGATGGTGCGTGCTGATTTATCGAGCTCTCCCACCAGGAACTGCTGAACCTCGACCAGCTGGCTGAGGATCTGTTGTACATCGCCTTTGGTGGCTGTCTCCAGGGCCCGCCAGGGCTGGAGCACTTGGAGGAGGCAGTCGGAGATGTCCGGCTGCCATCTTGACAGCTAGGCCCAGACGAGAGAGGGCAGAAAATCGGAGCCACCGAGGCGCCTGGAGCCCCCTTCGATTTTGGAACCTTGGCGGGAGACATCAGTGGGTGTTCGGCGGTAATATGGCTCAGGGTGAGAAAGTTCAGCTTCGTGTAGCAGTGGGTTCTGTGCTCGTCAGGACGGAGAAAACAGATCACACGTCCACTCTCATACCGCGCCCTTCACACCTGAGCGTTTCACTTTTAAAACATTCAAGCGTACTGTTTTTTTTTTCTTCACCTCCTTCGTCTGCGGTGTCAGGTTTTTCCGGCGGCTGCTCTGCTCTCTGATCGACTCCTGCTCGGGTTTCTCCGGCGTCTTCGGCGGGTTAATCCAGATGTTTTTGCAGGTTTCGGCGTGCGTTCACCCTTGTTTTGCGGTGAGTTTTCGGCAGGTTTGTGGCGACTTTTCCCTGCATTACGGCAGCCTTGTGGTGCTTGCTGAATACACCGCAGGGTCGCCGAAATGGGATCGCCAAATCGCACCGAATTGAAGAGAACGACCGAACGTGTGGTGATTTTTCGACTCTCTGTGAATAACCCTGCAAGTCTCTTATATGTCGCTGTAACAGTGGCGGAAGTACCAGGGTCGCAGCGGTCGCAGTTGCGACCGGGCCCATGCATTCCGCCACTGGAGGGGGGCCCAGCGCCGCCGCCAGATTCCGGCAAAAAGCGCTGGAATCTGGGAGTAGCGCCGCCGACTGTTCCCCTCCCTGCGAGCGGCCCGCTGGCTTGCAGCTTGGCCGCTCGCGTGGGATGGGAACTAGCTGACCAGCGCATGAGATCTCACGAGAACTCGGCTGCGCTGGTCAGGAGGTTTCCGGTGAGCGGCCAGGCTGCATGCTTTCAGCGGCCGCTCACCACGGAGAGGAACGGCGGCAGCAGAGGAGCCTGAGGTGAGCTGGGGGGCCCTATATACCCATAAGAGCTGGGGGCAAATCTATCCATTAGCTGGGGCAGTATATCCATGAGCTGGGGGCAGTATATCCATGAGCTGGGGCAGTATCCATGAGCTGGGGGCAGTATATCCATGAGCTGGGGCAGTATCCATGTGCTAGGGCAGTATATCCATGAGCTGGGGCAGTATCCATGTTCTGGGGCAATATATCCATGAGCTGGGGGCAAATATATCCATGAGCTGGGGGCAAATATATCCATGAGCTGGGGCAATATATCCATGAGCTGGGGCAGTATCCATGAGCTGGGGGCAGTATATCCATGAGCTGGGGCAGTATATCCATGAGCTGGGGCAGTATCCATGAGCTGGGGCAGTATATCCATGAGCTGGGGCAGTATATCCATGAGCTGGGGCAGTATCCATGAGCTGGGGGCAGTATATCCATGAGCTGGGGCAGTATCCATGTGCTGGGGCAATATATCCATGAGCTGGGGGCAAATATATCCATGAGCTGGGGCAAATATATCCATGAGCTGGGGCAAATATATCCATGAGATGGGGGCAAATATATCCATGAGCTGGGGGCAGTATATCCATGAGCTGGGGCAGTATCCATGAGCTGGGGGCAGTATATCCATGAGCTGGGGCAGTATCCATGTGCTGGGGCAGTATATCCATGAGCTGGGGCAGTATCCATGTGCTGGGGCAATATATCCATGAGCTGGGGGCAAATATATCCATGAGCTGGGGGCAAATATATCCATGAGCTGGGGCAAATATATCCATGAGATGGGGGCAAATATATCCATGAGCTGGGGCAATATATCCATGAGCTGGGGCAATATATCCATGAGAATATATCCATGAGCTGGGGCAATATATCCATGAGCTGGGGCAAATATATCCATGAGCTGGGGGCAAATATATCCATGAGCTGGGGCAATATATCCATCAGCTGGGGCAAATATATCCATGAGCTGGGGCAATATATCCATGAGCTGGGGGCAAATATATCCATGAGCTGGGGCAATATATCCATGAGCTGGGGCAAATATATACAGGAGCTGGGGGCAAATTTATACAGGAGCTGGGGGCAAAAATATCCATGTGTGGCCTGGGGGCAATATATGTCCATGTGAACTGGGGGCAATATATATGTCCATGTGAGCTGGGGCATTATCCATGTGCTGGGGCAATATATCCATGAGCTGGGGGCAAATATATCCATGAGCTGGGGGCAGTATATCCATGAGCTGGGGCAGTATCCATGAGCTGGGGGCAAATATATCCATGAGCTGGGGGCAAATATATCCATGAGCTGGGGCAAATATATCCATGAGCTGGGGGCAAATATATCCATGAGCTGGGGCAATATATCCATGAGAATATATCCATGAGCTGGGGCAATATATCCATGAGCTGGGGGAAAATATATCCATGAGCTGGGGGCAAATATATCCATGAGCGGGGGCAATATATCCATCAGCTGGGGCAAATATATCCATGAGCTGGGGCAATATATCCATGAGCTGGGGGCAAATATATCCATGAGCTGGGGCAATATATCCATGAGCTGGGGGCAAATATATACAGGAGCTGGGGCAAATTTATACAGGAGCTGGGGGCAAAAATATCCATGTGTGGCTGGGGGCTATATATGTCCATGTGAGCTGGGGGCAATATATATGTCCATGTGAGCTGGGGCAATTATCCATGTGCTGGTGCAATATATCCATGAGCTGGGGGCAGTATATCCATGAGCTGGGGCAGTATCCATGAGCTGGGGCAGTATATCCATGAGCTGGGGGCAGTATATCCATGAGCTGGGGCAGTATCCATGAGCTGGGGGCAGTATATCCATGAGCTGGGGCAGTATCCATGTGCTGGGGCAATATATCCATGAGCTGGGGGCAAATATATCCATGAGCTGGGGGCAAATATATCCATGAGCTGGGGCAATATATCCATGAGCTGTGGGCAAATATATCCATGAGCTGGGGCAATATATCCATGAGCTGGGGGCAAATATATCCATGAGCTGGGGGAAAATATATCCATGAGCTGGGGCAATATATCCATGAGCTGGGGGCAAATATATCCATGAGCTGGGGGCAAATATATCCATAAGCTGGGGCAATATATCCATGAGCTGGGGGCAAATATATCCATGAGCTGGGGCAAATATATCCATGAGCTGGGGGCAAATATATACAGGAGCTGGGGGCAAATTTATACAGGAGCTGGGGGCAAAAATATCCATGTGTGGCCTGGGGGCTATATATGTCCATGTGAGCTGGGGGCAATATATATGTCCATGTGAGCTGGGGCATTATCCATGTGCTGGTGCAATATATCCATGAGCTGGGGGCAGTATATCCATGAGCTGGGGCAGTATCCATGAGCTGGGGCAGTATATCCATGAGCTGGGGGCAGTATATCCATGAGCTGGGGCAGTATCCATGAGCTGGGGGCAGTATATCCATGAGCTGGGGCAGTATCCATGTGCTGGGGCAATATATCCATGAGCTGGGGGCAAATATATCCATGAGCTGGGGGCAAATATATCCAAGAGCTGGGGCAATATATCCATGAGCTGGGGGCAAATATATCCATGAGCTGGGGCAATATATCCATGAGCTGGGGGAAAATATATCCATGAGCTGGGGGAAAATATATCCATGAGCTGGGGCAAATATATCCATGAGATGGGGGCAAATATATCCATGAGCTGGGGCAATATATCCATGAGCTGGGGAAATATATCCATGAGAATATATCCATGAGCTGGGGCAATATATCCATGAGCTGGGGCAATATATCCATGAGCTGGGGGAAAATATATCCATGAGCTGGGGGCAAATATATCCATGAGCGGGGGCAATATATCCATCAGCTGGGGCAAATATATCCATGAGCTGGGGCAATATATCCATTAGCTGGGGGCAAATATATCCATGAGCTGGGGCAATATATCCATGAGCTGGGGGCAAATATATACAGGAGCTGGGGCAAATTTATACAGGAGCTGGGGGCAAAAATATCCATGTGTGGCCTGGGGGCTATATATGTCCATGTGAGCTGGGGGCAATATATATGTCCATGTGAGCTGGGGCATTATCCATGTGCTGGTGCAATATATCCATGAGCTGGGGGCAGTATATCCATGAGCTGGGGCAGTATCCATGAGCTGGGGCAGTATATCCATGAGCTGGGGGCAGTATATCCATGAGCTGGGGCAGTATCCATGAGCTGGGGGCAGTATATCCATGAGCTGGGGCAGTATCCATGTGCTGGGGCAATATATCCATGAGCTGGGGGCAAATATATCCATGAGCTGGGGGCAAATATATCCAAGAGCTGGGGCAATATATCCATGAGCTGGGGGCAAATATATCCATGAGCTGGGGCAATATATCCATGAGCTGGGGGAAAATATATCCATGAGCTGGGGGAAAATATATCCATGAGCTGGGGCAATATATCCATGAGCTGGGGGCAAATATATCCATGAGCTGGGGGCAAATATATCCATAAGCTGGGGCAATATATCCATGAGCTGGGGGCAAATATATCCATGAGCTGGGGCAAATATATCCATGAGCTGGGGGCAAATATATACAGGAGCTGGGGGCAAATTTATACAGGAGCTGGGGGCAAAAATATCCATGTGTGGCCTGGGGGCAATATATGTCCATGTGAGCTGGGGGCAATATATATGTCCATGTGAGCTGGGGCAATATATATATATCCATGTGAGCTGGGGGCAATATACAGTATATATCCGTGTCAGCTGGGGGCAATACTATCTTTTTTATATTGCAGGGGAAAAAAAAGTAAAAATATAGATCTTTTTTTGGGGGGGGGTTGGGGGGGCCCTTCATGGATTCTTGCACCAGGGCCCTCAGGTTTCTAGTTACGCCACTGTACTGTAACTTCAAAAGCTAGTGACAAAGACATACACTGGGATATGGTTTTACTCAGAAAACATAACTGAGCACAATTTTTTTATAGCAGTGATTTACAAAAGACTCAGCAAAAACACAATCAGGGTTATTCAGAGAGGTGAAAACCAAGAGAATTGCCAGGAGAATGAACAATCTAGACCAAATAGCCAATTTGGAAAGTGAGATAAATGGGAGAATTTTTCTGGTTTGGCTATTTTGAACTAGAATTTTCACTTCTCCAGTCATTCTCCTGGTTTTCACCTCTCTCTGAATAACCCTGAATGTGTATGTAAGGAATGCAAAAAATATGTAGACGACACAAGAATTTTTTTCTAGTGAAATCTGACCTTTTTTTACCTAAAGGGTTATTCAAAGAGATCCGAATTGTGGCCGAAAGGTAACCGAACAATGAAATTCAGTGTACGGTTACCTTTTCTGGACATTCGGTTATTCAGAGAGCAGGCAGTTTGCCAAATCCTGGCGAATTGCCTGCACATACGGTGCCTGTTCGATGGCAGTGAAATCCCTATAGAGAAGCAATGCTTTGTCTATTCAGAAAATAAAAAAAACAGCAGCGAAAAGTTGCCGAATTGCCCTGCTGTTCGGTGGTTTCATTCGACAGGTTTATTCGGGCGAATCCCATAGGCTTCAATGTTAAAAATATTCCCATTTTAATCCAATATCTAATAAACCGTTGATTATAATATTCTGCATTAAAAAGTCTGTTTATAGATCTTTTAAGGATCTTTTAGGCATTTTTTGGGATTTTTTTGAGAATTTTTTTTCCGTTTTTTATTTTAATTGCTTTTTCTTTTTTCTGTAACAGCCGTTTTTATTATCATTCATTGGGCCTTATATGTAAATTTCAGACATTTTCGTTCTGTAGTTTCTTTGCAAACAGCATTTCACTTTTCAAACATTCAAGCGTACTGTTTTTTTTTTTTTTTCACTCCATTCGTCTGCGTGTCGGCTTTTTCTGGCGCTGTTCTGCGCTGTGATCGGCGGCTGCTCGGGTTTCTACGGCGTGTTCAGTGGGGTTAATCCAGATGTTTTTGCGGGTTTCAGTGTGCTTTCGTGTGGTGACTTTTCGATTCTCTTTGAATAACCCTGAAAGTCTCTAAATATAAGGAAACTGGTTTAAGCAACGCCTTTTCCGCAGCATTGTTCTTAAACGTAACCACAAGATGGCCTATTTATTAATACAGAGCAGGATACCTGACGGTCTACTGGGGATAAACTCATTCCCTGGTGGTGTAGTGGGGTAGGGTGCAGACCATATAACTGCGTGGGGGGGACAAAGTTTGGAAAATTGTTCGATTAATATATGTTTTTCTTAAAAATATATTATATATATATATATATATATATATATATATATATATCACTGTTTGATGAATAACAGACCATTATAGGGGTTGGCGCTTTTGTTTAGCAATGTTGCAAAATGACAGTGAAAATCACCATTGCAACCATGATAACCTTCAGCGATCCAGAGACCGCTATGACTCAATCAGTGTCAGGCAATGTTTTATTAATAAAACTTACATAGTTACATAGTCTGAAAAAGGACATGCGTCCATTGGGTTCAGCTTTTCACACATCACCTACTGCTGTTGATCCAAAAGAAGGCGAAAAACCCAGTCTGAAGCTTTCGCCAATATGCAACATACTGGGGAAAAATTCCTTCTTGACCCCAGAATGGCGTCAGATTTCTCCTTGGATCAAGAAGCTTTTACCCACATATTAAATATTCTAGCTTTATATACTGTAGATAAATACAGGGCCATTATAAACCATTGTCTGGAAAACTATTCATTAATAGGACTATACACAGGATACAAGGTCATCCATTTCTAGTGAATGAAATGAAATTCAGCCTAAAGCATAGGAAGGGTTATTTTGCATTGAGAACAATAAAGCTGTGGAATTCTCTGCCTGTTGAGGTGGGTGGGTCAGAGACTGTACAGACTTTTAACCCCTTAGTGACCGGGCGGTTTTACACAAATCCGTCCGTTCGTGACCGCAGCTGTTTTTATGTTTCTGCGCTCTTAGTGTTTACGTCAAATTTTCCTCTTACTCGTTTATGTAACCCACACATATTTTACACTGTTTTTCTCGTCACTAAATGGACTTTATAAAGATACCATTTTTTTCATCATTTCATATAATTTACTATAAAAAATATTGTGAAATATGACACAAAAATTGAAAAAACACCACTTTTTCGAACTTTGACCCCCAAAATTTCTTATGTATCAACAACCGTCAAAAAAAATTTATTCCTTAGTAGTTTCTAAATTTAGTACTGAGTTTAGCAATACCCAATGTTTACATATTCCTCGCTTTTTTCCTTATTTTATGCAACAATAAGTGCAAGTAGCACTTTGCCATTTCCAAAGAGTTTATTTTCAAAACTAGTGATAGTGACATTGTAACACTGATATCTGTCACTAATTCCTGAATAACCCTCCACATATACATATTTTTTTAAAGTACACAAATCAAGGTATTAAACTTGGGGTATTTTGACTCTTTCCATGCAAACCATTTTACCACAAATCTATGCCAAAGTTTGAGAAAAAAAAAAATTTTGGTGATTTTTTTTTTTTGAACGCAATTTAAGAATACATGTACTGTGAACTTTAAGGTTTACTGCCAAAAAGCACCCCAAAATATGTTCAGCAACATCTTCTGAGTAAATTGATACCACCCAAGTATAGGTATGTCGGGTCATTTGGGGGCTAAAAGGCCTTATTTGGGGGGTGCGCATTTCAGTTTTCCAACTTGGAATTTTCACATTTCGTCATCATGCACCCATGTCCTATTTGGGACATTTTTGAAGCCGGCCAAAGTAATTTACCCCCATCAAACCATATATTTTTAGAAAGGGCACACCCTAGGGTGCTTCAAAGAGTTGTATTTTAACACTTTCCATGCACTAGCTCTTTGTCAATCTTTCAGGTAGTCACTTTTTGTGTTTTTTTTCACACACATTGTACTTTAGGCATGAATTGTCAAATCCAGTTATGGGTTACTGCCAAAAAACACCCCAAAATATGTTCAGCAACATCTTCTGAGTAAATTGATACCACCCATGTATAGGTATGTCGGGTCATTTGGGGGCTAAAAGGCCTTATTTGGGGGGTGCGCATTTCAGTTTTCCAACTTGGAATTTTCACATTTCGTCATCATGCACCCATGTCCTATTTGGGACATTTTTGAAGCCGGCCAAAGTAATTTACCCCCATCAAACCATATATTTTTAGAAAGGGCACACCCTAGGGTGCTTCAAAGAGTTGTATTTTAACACTTTCCATGCACTAGCTCTTTGTCAATCTTTCAGGTAGTCACTTTTTGTGTTATTTTTTCACACACATTGTACTTTAGGCATGAATTGTCAAATCCAGTTATGGGTTACTGCCAAAAAACACCCCAAAATATGTTCAGCAACATCTTCTGAGTAAATTGATACCACCCATGTATAGGTATGTCGGGTCATTTGGGGGCTAAAAGGCCTTATTTGGGGGGTGCGCATTTCAGTTTTCCAACTTGGAATTTTCACATTTCGTCATCATGCACCCATGTCCTATTTGGGACATTTTTGAAGCCGGCCAAAGTAATTTACCCCCATCAAACCATATATTTTTAGAAAGGGCACACCCTAGGGTGCTTCAAAGAGTTGTATTTTAACACTTTCCATGCACTAGCTCTTTGTCAAACTTTCAGGTAGTCACTTTTTGTGTTATTTTTTCACACACATTGTACTTTAGGCATGAATTGTCAAATCCAGTTATGGGTTACTGCCAAAAAACACCCCAAAATATGTTCAGCAACATCTTCTGAGTAAATTGATACCACCCATGTATAGGTATGTCGGGTCATTTGGGGGCTAAAAGGCCTTATTTGGGGGGTGCGCATTTCAGTTTTCCAACTTGGAATTTTCACATTTCGTCATCATGCACCCATGTCCTATTTGGGACATTTTTGAAGCCGGCCAAAGTAATTTACCCCCATCAAACCATATATTTTTAGAAAGGGCACACCCTAGGGTGCTTCAAAGAGTTGTATTTTAACACTTTCCATGCACTAGCTCTTTGAAAATCTTTCAGGTAGTCACTTTTTGTGTTATTTTTTCACACACATTGTACTTTAGGCATGAATTGTCAAATCCAGTTATGGGTTACTGCCAAAAAACACCCCAAACTATGTTCAGCAACATCTTCTGAGTAAATTGATACCACCCATGTATAGGTATGTCGGGTCATTTGGGGGCTAAAAGGCCTTATTTGGGGGGTGCGCATTTCAGTTTTCCAACTTGGAATTTTCACATTTCGTCATCATGCACCCATGTCCTATTTGGGACATTTTTGAAGCCGGCCAAAGTAATTTACCCCATCAAACCATATATTTTTAGAAAGGGCACACCCTAGGGTGCTTCAAAGAGTTGTATTTTAACACTTTCCATGCACTAGCTCTTTGTCAATCTTTCAGGTAGTCACTTTTTGTGTTATTTTTTCACACACATTGTACTTTAGGCATGAATTGTCAAATCCAGTTATGGGTTACTGCCAAAAAACACACCCAAAATATGTTCAGGCAACATCTTCTGAGTAAATTGATACCACCCATGTATAGGTATGTCGGGTCATTTGGGGGCTAAAAGGCCTTATTTGGGGGTGCGCATTTCAGTTTTCCAACTTGGAATTTTCACATTTCGTCATCATGCACCCATGTCCTATTTGGGACATTTTTGAAGCCGGCCAAAGTAATTTACCCCCATCAAACCATATATTTTTAGAAAGGGCACACCCTAGGGTGCTTCAAAGAGTTGTATTTTAACACTTTCCATGCACTAGCTCTTTGTCAATCTTTCAGGTAGTCACTTTTTGTGTTATTTTTTCACACACATTGTACTTTAGGCATGAATTGTCAAATCCAGTTATGGGTTACTGCCAAAAAACACCCCAAAATATGTTCAGCAACATCTTCTGAGTAAATTGATACCACCCATGTATAGGTATGTCGGGTCATTTGGGGGCTAAAAGGCCTTATTTGGGGGGTGCGCATTTCAGTTTTCCAACTTGGAATTTTCACATTTCGTCATCATGCACCCATGTCCTATTTGGGACATTTTTGAAGCCGGCCAAAGTAATTTACCCCCATCAAACCATATATTTTTAGAAAGGGCACACCCTAGGGTGCTTCAAAGAGTTGTATTTTAACACTTTCCATGCACTAGCTCTTTGTCAAACTTTCAGGTAGTCACTTTTTGTGTTATTTTTTCACACACATTGTACTTTAGGCATGAATTGTCAAATCCAGTTATGGGTTACTGCCAAAAAACACCCCAAAATATGTTCAGCAACATCTTCTGAGTAAATTGATACCACCCATATATAGATTTGTTCTGTTGTTTTTGGGGTGCTACGCCAATCTTTGACATGTGCTTGTCAATTTTCTAATTTGACATACAGTATCTTCTTTGCTTATCTTCTTTTTAGGGGCCTTTTTACATACCCCAGTTTTATGAACGTGCATATATTTGGTAAGCTAACACCCCAAAGTATTGTAAATGGAGTGTTTTTATGCTATGGATGCATCCGTTTGCTCCAAACAAATTAGATACTGTTTGGTGGTCATTTTTCATTTTCACACCCACATCAGTTTTGGACTGTGATTTAGGAGACACTGTTGTTTTTTACTGCATGAAAACTCTCCAGGTTGTTTTCTGCAAGGTCTCCTGAGTACACCCATGCCCCCCATGCATAGGTTTGCCAGGATTTTGGGAAGGTTCAAATACAATTTTTATGACTTTGTCATTGGAGTTGAAATTGAGATTATTTCTTCAGCTAGGCCTAGCTTTGGTTTTGGGTCTACCGCATACCCCAGTTTGAATTATTGCCAGAAAATTGTTTATATTTGTTATGTTGACACCCCAAGGTATTGCATATGGAGTGCTTTGATGCCATGGATGCAACGGTTTTAGCCCAAAACATTTGAGAAGGTGTGTGGCGGTAATTTTTCAATTTTCAGATTTTTACGCCCACAGTAGTTTTGGACTGTGATTTAGCAGACACTGTTGTTTGTTACTGCATGAAAACTCTCCAGGTTGTTTTCTGCAAGATCTCCTGAGTACACCCATGCCCCCCATGCCTAGGTTTGCCAGGATTTTGGGAAGGTTCAAATACAATTTTTATGACTTTGTCATTGGAGTTGAAATTGAGATTATTTCTTCAGCTAGGCCTAGCTTTGGTTTTGGGTCTACCGCATACCCCAGTTTGAATTATTGCCAGAAAATTGTTTATATTTGTTATGTTGACACCCCAAGGTATTGCATATGGAGTGCTTTGATGCCATGGATGCAACGGTTTTAGCCCAAAACATTTGAGAAGGTGTGTGGCGGTAATTTTTCAATTTTCAGATTTTTACGCCCACAGTAGTTTTGGACTGTGATTTAGCAGACACTGTTGTTTGTTACTGCATGAAAACTCTCCAGGTTGTTTTCTGCAAGATCTCCTGAGTACACCCATGCCCCCATGCCTAGGTTTGCCAGGATTTTGGGAAGGTTCAAATACAATTTTTATGACTTTGTCATTGGAGTTGAAATTGAGATTATTTCTTCAGCTAGGCCTAGCTTTGGTTTTGGGTCTACCGCATACCCCAGTTTGAATTATTGCCAGAAAATTGTTTATATTTGTTATGTTGACACCCCAAGGTATTGCATATGGAGTGCTTTGATGCCATGGATGCAACGGTTTTAGCCCAAAACATTTGAGAAGGTGTGTGGCGGTAATTTTTCAATTTTCAGATTTTTACGCCCACAGTAGTTTTGGACTGTGATTTAGCAGACACTGTTGTTTGTTACTGCATGAAAACTCTCCAGGTTGTTTTCTGCAAGATCTCCTGAGTACACCCATGCCCCCCATGCCTAGGTTTGCCAGGATTTTGGGAAGGTTCAAATACAATTTTTATGACTTTGTCATTAGAGTTGAAATTGAGATTATTTCTTCAGCTAGGCCTATCTTTGGTTTTGGGTCTACCGCATACCCCAGTTTGAATTATTGCCAGAAAATTGTTTATATTTGTTATGTTGACACCCCAAGGTATTGCATATGGAGTGCTTTGATGCCATGGATGCAACGGTTTTAGCCCAAAACATTTGGCAACAAGGTGTGTGGCGGTAATTTTCAAATTTCAGATTTTTACGCCTACAGTAGTTTTGGACTGTGATTTAGGCTAGGGTCAGACGAGCGTAGTGTTCACGTCCGTGATCGCGCCTAAAAGTACGTCCGTGATAGCATGACATAAAGTCCAATGGAGCCCGACACACGAAGTACGTCCGCACTGAACTGCGGACGCACAACGGCCGCGGCCCACGGACGCAAGGCAGGCAAGAACGTAGAACCGCTAGAACGGCCGCACAAAGTGCGCTGCGTCCGCAACGTCTGCATAGCTTTGTGTGTGAGTGATGGAACGTGGTCAGACGGACTGCATTTATACGTCCTGCATTTTTCACGGACAAAATGGTTTTGCAATTGAATTTATTGTCCCTCCTACATCTGTCAAAAAATAAATGTCAGTGAAAAAACGGACTGTGTGACCACTACTGCGTCTTCCGTACTGACGATGTCCGTACTGCACGGACGTACAGTCCGTAGAAATCACGCTCGTCTGACCCTAGCCTTAGCAGACACTGTTGTTTGTTACTGCATGAAAACTCTCCAGGTTGTTTTCTGCAAGATCTCCTGAGTACACCCATGCCCCCCATGCATAGGTGTGCAAAGATTTTGGCAAAATACAGCACCAATTGTAGAACATAAAAATGTACGAATAAAATGTAAAAGTCTGGTGCCTGTCAAACTGGGGATGCTCTCTAGGGGAGCACAGGCTGTTGTCACTGAAGTGCATGAAACGCAAAATGTTTTCATACTTCTACGTGACATTGATTGGAGGTAAATGGGGGTAGAGCAGATGGGGCTACTGCTCCAGCAGGAGCGAATTGAGGGCTTCTTTATGATGCCTCAGCATAGTAAGTGCCCAGAATTTCAGAAATTCTGGCACATCTAGCGGGGTCCATTGCTGCCTTGCCAAGTAGGAGTCTGGCTTCGCAGCACAATGCTGATGGGCATACAGATTTGATTGGGCACGATGTGGCCCAACAAATCATCCCCCATAAACACCTGCAAAAACTGTGTGGCGGTAAATCCTGCAACATCAATATTGATGCCAGGATTTGCCGTGAAAGGAGGGATATCTGGCCTCTGGCGATGAGGCACTACCCACTCCTCAGCTGGAGCTGTGCGTCTCCTGCTGGCAGGTGGTGACCCAGGATCTGCATCAGAAACATCACTAGATACATCAGCCAGCATAGATAATGTATCTAGCGACGCCTCTGAGCAGTTAGCGGGGTCGAAATGAGGGTCTGAGTCTGACGCAGATGCCTCAGATTCTGACGCCAGGATGGCATATGCCTCCTCGGCGCTGTACACCCTCTCAGACATTATATATAATAGATTATAAAATTTTATATTATTATATATATATAAGCGGATTGTTGGTTCTTAGAAGAACCGTTGGGTTTCACAAGAAAATACAAATAAACACCTAAATCTCTCTAAATCCCTCTAAACCTGCCTCAATTCTTCTAAATCTCCCTAAAATCTCTCTAAATCTGCCTCAATTTTTCTAATCTCACTAAATCTCACTAAAATCTCTAACCTGTCAAATCTGATCTCTCTCTCTCGCTCACCAAAACACAAGTGAGGAGAGGGAGGGAGAATCACAAAGGTCAGAGCCAATATTTACAAAATATTGGCCTGACCTGACAAATTAGAAATTTTATTTTGATTTTTTCTAACTTCTGACTGGATGTTGCTAGCCTGCCTCTCTGATGAGGCAGGCTAGGACATCCCACTCAGCCCCAAGATGACCCTGCCCTTAGAACCCTAACCCTACCCCTGACCCTGCCCTTAGAACCCTAACCCTAACCCTAACCCTAACCCTACCCCTAACCTACCCCTAACCCTACACCCTAACCCTAACCCTAACCTAACCCTACCCCTAACCCTAACCCTAACCCTACCCCTAACCCTACCCCTAACCCTAACCCTAACCCTACCCCTAACCCTAACCCTACCCCTAACCTAACCTACCCCTAACCCTAACCCAACCTAACCCTAACCCTAACCCTAACCCTAACCCTAACCCTAACCCTAACCCTAACCCTACCCCTAACTGTCAGTTTATTTTATTTATTTTTCTTTTTTTACACTTTTTTACACACTTTTTTTTACTTTTTTTTTACTTTTTTTTACACTTTTTTTTTCTCTGCTGGGTGCCTTGATCCCTCGAGGCACCCAGCAGAGCACCTGATCACTGAAGTGATCGATTTTGTACTGAGTGCCACGATACCTCGTGGCACTCAGTACTTCCTGCCGCTACCGGAAGTGATCGCTCGGGGGAGCGATCACGGACGGACCGGCGGCGCAGGTAAGTATATTACAAGGATGCCTCGATGTCGAGGCATCCTTGTAATATGCTCAGAGCAGCTGGAAGCGATCCGATCGCTTCCAGCGCTCTGTAGAAGTGCGGGCACCTCTCCGGTGCAACCGGATGTAGATCGCTCCCGGGAGCGATCACATGGTGCCCCGGCACTTCTAACGGCCATTGCACGGATGCCTGGACTCCCAGGCATCCTGCAATGGCGTTTGAGCTGCTGGAAGCGATCCGATCGCTTCCAGCAGCTCAAAAACGGCAGGACGTACCATGTACGTCAGCGGGTCTAAGAGAGACCCGCTGCAATGACGTACATGGTACGTCCGAGGTCCTTAAGGGGTTAAACAAGGACTGCATGACTTCCTGCAAAAACATAATATTAAAGGTTATAATATTTAATTTGTGGGGAAAAGCATCTTGATCCAAGGAGAAATCTGACTGCCATTCTAGGGTGAAGAAGGAATTTTTTCCCAGTATGTTGCATATTGGCGAGCGCTTCAGGCTGGGTTTTTTGCCTTCTTTTGGATCAACAGCAGTAGTTGATGTGTGAAAGGCTGAACCCGATGGAGACACGTTTATTTCCAGCCTATGTAACTATCAGGGTTATCCAAAGAGATTCGAAAAGTCACCGCATGTTCGGTGACTTTTCGTTCTCTTCAATTCGGTTTGTTTTGCCGATCCCATTTCGGTGACCCTGCGGTGTATTCAGCAAGCACCACAGGGTCCCCGAATTGCAGGGAAAAGCTGCCGAAAACCTGACGAAAACTAACCGAATGCACGCTGAAAACAAGCAAAAACATCTGGATTAAAGCCGAACAGGAGCCGAACAGGAGCCGAATCACACAGAGCCTAAGCAGCTGTGATGTAGAGGAGGCAGTGAATAAATTAGCAAAACCATTTGTATGAATCTGGGAAAATGAAACGCTGTTTGCAAAGAAACTACTGAGCGAAAATGTCTGAAATTTTCACAGGAGGTCCAGGGAATGATAATAAAGAGGGCTGTTACAAAAAAATAAGTAAACTGAAAAAAAATCAAAAAAAAAAATCGGACTTTTAAAAAAAAAAAAAAAAATCAGAAAAATGCTTAAAGTATCCTAAAAAATCTATAAATAGACTTTTTGCTGCAGAATTTTATAATGAACGGTTTATTAGATATTGAATTAAAACGGGAATATTTTTAACATTGAAGCCTATGGGATTCTCCTGAATAAATTTGCCGAATTAAACCACCGAATGGCAGGGCATTAGGGGAACCTTTCACTGCTGGTTTGTGTTCTCTGAATAGCCGAAGCTGTGCATTTTCATGGGGATTTCACTACCCTCGAACAGGCACCGTATGTTCAGGCAATTCGCCAGGATTTGGCGAATTGCCTGCTCTCTGGATAGCCGAATGGCCAAGAAAGGTAACCGAACGCTGATTTTCAGCGTTCGGTTACCTTTCTCAAGCAATTCGGATCTCTTTGGATAACCCTGTATGTATATTTATTCTGTGTCGCCCATTGCACAGCACTACGGAACTTGTTAGCGCTTTATAAATACTTGTAACTGTAACTGATGTGCTGGAGGAGACTTTATGCAGCGCTCTGACTCCCCCATCATCAATACAAGATCTTGGCCACAAATTAATGTAACTCTGGACAGAAATAAATGTTATGATATTGCATAAGCTTATCAAAATTATGCCACATCGATTGCTTGTCATAATCAAAGCAAGAGACTCTCCAACCACATATTAGAGTGTATGAGTAATTTTGGGCCACGTACTGTATGTGTGAGTTCAGATATTTTAGGTCGACGATATTTATATAATTTTTATGTAAATTTAATAGACCGTGTTAGTCCAGATGCCAAAATCACGAGTATAGCAGTACGTAGTGATACCTTTTTATTGGACTAACGTTATATTTATTCTGTCTCGCCCATTGCACAGCAGTACGGAACTTGTTAGCGCTTTATAAATACTTTATAAATACATTTAAAAGACGAGCTTTCGAGAGTATTACTCTCTCAGGTCTGGATGCTTACTGCATCCACACCTGAGGTAGAGAGGAATCCTCTCGAAAGCTCGTCTTTTAAATGTAACGTTAGTCCAATAAAAAAGGTATCACTACAGACTGCTATACTCGTGATATATTTTTTATATATATATATATATCTGTTGCCAAGTTGAACATTTCCACACATAATTATTTTTTCCCCGAAAATTTGCAGTTTCCTCATCAAACAATTAATGCTTTTACGTGTTTTTTTTTTAAGAAACCTGTTTATTTATTCATTAAGTCATTTTACCAGGAAGGATACATTAGGATTTCTCTCAAACCTAACTGGACATTAAGGGTTATTTTAGGCGATCAAAGCAGAGGAGCCCAGGAGAAACCAGCAGGAAAGGAGACCGTTTTTATTTCATTTGCTACGCATAACGTTAATTTGTCTGTTTTTTTAATTAATTTCTACTATTTCAGGTTCTTTGATCTGGACTGTATATACTGCAACCCATTCTGCACACACCTCCTCCCGGCCGCCTGGTGGCGCTGTCCTGCAGGCTCTCCTACTCGAGCCGTTCACTTTGCACTCTCTTTCCGGTCTCCTCTCGCTCGTTTGCCAGTGTCCTGATTTGTGTTACGGTTTAACGGCGGAGGACGGTGGGTGCGCACACCGGTAAGGCGAACTGTCCGTAAAACCAGCCAATAACGGCTGCTAGGGGGCTCCTGCTAACCACCCCATACCCTTGCTTGCGTGCAGTAGTAATGGATGTGAGTGGGCACTGCATTATGTGTTATTGTGGAGAGGGGGGAGGCAGAGGGCTGCGATAGGAAACAGTGAGGCCTTGTTACAGAACACACACTCACCTCGGTTACACGGCGATACGGCGGGCTTTATTATTAATGGCCTAGCCGTGCAGACTTGTCTATATAATCTGATATATTATTATCCACTAGTCAGGATAAAAGAAAATCTCCAAAAATAATCCACCGGCACAGCCTGGATTCTGCATGTTATATTACAGTGTTAATAAATGAACGCCTTGTGTGTCATCATGGCTGTGTAAGAATTTCACGTAACAGTCACTAAATACAGATCATTTGCACATTTTCAATATATACGGGATTATCCTTTTTTTTTTTTTTATTACAGGGCTGTTCTTGTAGGTCCCATAACGGCCTCCTTAGTGTTTAAAACTTTAAAGATTCGCCTAAATATTTATATATATATATATATGTGTGTGTGATTATTGTTGTTTTTTTTTTTTAGTATTGTTAAAATCTGAGCAATGTGTGAATCTTTTTGTGTTTCTCTGCTGAGCTTTCTGATCTCTCCTGTAATCTGGACTCTAACTAGATTTTATTTATTTATACAGTATTTTACCAGGAAGGATACATTGAGATTTCTCTCATTTTATTGATACACTCACCTCACACTGTAAAGAAAGAATAAAAAGATCAGAGACTGAGTTATCTTGAAGGCTGCTACAGAAATGGCATTATCTAATTGCTTATTGAAAACGATTAGATGGGGTCAGTTGCTAAAATGCTTCTTTTACTAGGCAGGACATACGGACTACATTAAAAGCTGCCTTTGCAAATGGACAGATATATTTTCAGATGGTGCAGGAACTTAACATAGAATTATCTCATCTGTAAGATTTGTATATTTTTTTTTCTAAAAAATAATTTTATATATATATATATATTCTCAATGCATGAGAAATCCATGATTTAGATAGTCACAGAATTGTACCACAATGTCTTAAGTCTGTTGGGGTTTCTACACAAATCTAAAAAATAAATGCCTGGTTTGATATCCTAGCTCCAGATGGAGGACTGTTGGGAGGCCTCAGGGTTATCTTTTAGATGGTCTAACGATGCCAACAGTAACATTGCAACCAAATAGGATATTCTGTTGTTACCAGTTGCTCGCATTATGGGGATGTGGTACAAAGTATAAGGATAAACTTTCCCAGTATTAAAAGGTGTTGATTTTTGAGGTCTGTGTCGAGAAAGGTTGTCTTGGATATGCACAATAAGTTTGTAGAGCAGATCCCACTCTTCGATGTGTACGTCAAGCTGTAGGAAACCTTGCGTTATAGATGAACGAGATTTATTGTAACGTGCACCTTTACTGCAATATCCCATCAGGAGATATTGCAGTTACATTGTTCTCAGAGACGGGCAATCCAGGGGGGGGGGGCTCTGCCATCTTCAGTTTGTTGCAGCTACCTGGGGGCAGCCGTGATGCATGTTTCGCCCTCTCTGTTGAAGTCGACATGCTGATTTCAGTCACAGACACTCCGTTTTCCTCCCCCCCCCCCCATGCAAGAAACTGCTGTGACATGCAGTACAGCGAAACCTTATATAGTTACATAGTCTGAAAAAAGACGTGCATCCATTGAGTTCAGCCGTTCACTGTCAGCTACTGCTATTAATCCAAAAGAAAGCACTAAAACAACAAACCCTGTCTGTATTGCTCTCTAAATATGCAGCATACTGGGGAAAAAAATTCCTTCTTGACCCCAGAATGGTGGTCAGATTTCTGCTTGGATCAAGCAGCTTTTACCTAATTCGAAAGGGAATAACTTGTTCTTTTTGTCAGTTATGTGTTGACAAAAAATACTGACGTTTATAAATGGAGTGATTCCTCGTCAAATAAGCCCCACTTCCTTTGGGCAGGGCAGATGCACTTTAATCTCTTTACCAAATCTCTCCATTCTGCCAGTGCTTGCACCAATGATTTCCCTAATTTGTTCTCATGAGCTACATTCCCATTCTAGTATATAGGGCTCAAACATCGGCAGTGTCGCTGGTTCAGGTAACACAGGCCAGAGAATACTGAATTATTGTGTATATTCCAAATATGGGGATTTTGGGTGAGTTCCTCAGCTGTAAATCCTGAAAATGTATAGCTCTTAGTTTTAAAAGAACACTTCATGAAAAGTGGAGTTTTTAATTTTTTTTGCCCTCAAATAATTGGGCAGTAGATGCTGACAGCCTCTGCCCAATTATTTTAAACATTTTTTTTGCCCAATTTAACCTTTTGTCCCTTGCCGCCTGCAGCTCCACCTCTCTTGCTCAGGGACTCCCGAACCCTAAAGTCCCAGAGGCTTTTTTGCGCTTCCTGAGCTATTCGCGTAGCGTGGGAAACGCAAATTGCACACCGCAATAGGACTTGCGAACTTTATGTCCACAAGTCCCGTAGCGCCTGCAAAGTGCGATGGATCGGAGCTGCACTCATGCGCATCTCTGATCCATCGCAGCCTCTCTTAGACAAATTGGTCTTAGATAGTGATGTTGGCGCGCTCTCTGTGCCAATGTCACTATCGGTAGTAACCGGCAGCGGGGAAATTCAAATTTCCTGGCTGCTGGTGATGCTGGGTGGAGTAGTGGAAATATCTGCACTTAATCCAGATTTTTAGGCAAAATGGGGGGGGGGGCAGGGCACCTCTGACATACCCTTTTAAAAAAATAAAGTGGTCAGGATGAGTAGAGTGTTCTTTTTAAAGAATTCTCAATTATCACTATAGTTTTGATTTTACTGTTGAATGTTGTATTAATAATTTAATCCTTTTCGTTTTTTTTTTCTTTTTGTTTTAGGTTAATATGTCGTCATGGGTAAAAGTAACCAGAGGCCAGCCACAGAAACCCACCGGGGGGAAAAGGTAACTTGTAGTTGTATAGTGAACTGAAGCCTAGGGTGTTACTTACATTGGAGCCAGTCATAACAGTAAGGAAGGACCAGGACAAATGACAAATGACTGAGCTTACAATGGTTGGCTGGAGCCCGGCTGGCTGTATATCTTACACAGCCATATATCTGACACAGCCGCTATAATAGGGGCGCGTAGGTGAACGTGCGGTATATTATAGGGGCGCGTAGGTGCACGTATAGATATATAATGGGTGCATAGGCGCACGTGTAGGTATATAATGGGTGTGTAGGCGCACCTGTAGGTATATAATAGGGGTGTGTAGGTGCACGTGTAGGTATATAATGGGGGTGTGTAGGTGTATAATGGGGGTGCGTAGGCCAGCTGTAGGTATATAATAGGGGCATGTAGGTATATAATAGGGGCGTGTAGGTGCACGTGTAGGTATATAATGGGTGCGAAGGTGAATGCGTAGGTGCACGTGTAGGTATTTGATAGGGGTGCGTAGGCGCTCGTGTTGGTATACAATAGGGGTGCGTAGATGCACGTGTAGGTATATAATAGGGGCACGTGTAGGTATTTGATAGGGGTGCGTAGGCGCTCGTGTTAGTATACAATAGGGGTGCGTAGATGCACGTGTAGGTATATAATAGGGATGCGTAGATGCACGTGTAGGTATATAATAGGGATGCGTAGGTGCACGTGTAGGTATATGATACGGGTGCGTAGGTGAATGTGTAGGTATATGATAGGGGTGTGTAGGTGCACGTGTTGGTATATAATAGGGATACGTAGGCGCACGTGTAGGTATATAATGGGTGCGTAGGTGAACGTATAGGTATATAACGGGTGTGTAGGCGCACTTGTAGGCATATACTAGGTGCGCGTAGGCACAGGTGTAGGTATATAATAAGGGCGCGTAGGCGCACGTGTATGTATATAATAGGGGCACGTAGCTGCACGTGTATGTATATAATAGGGGCGCGTAGCTGCACGTGTAGGTATATAATAGGGGTGCGTATGCGCACGTGTAGGTATATAACGTGCGTAGGCGAACGTATAGGCATATAATCGGTGTGCGTAGGCACACGTGTAGGTATATAATAAGGGCGCGTAGGCGCACAGGTAGGTATATAATAGGGGAGCGTAGGCGCACGACCGCACGCGTATGTATATGATAGGGGCGCGTAGCTGCACGTGTAGGTATATGATAGGGGTGCGTAGGCGCACGTGTTGGACAGTCAGGTCCAGAAATATTGGGACATCAACACAATTCTAACATCTTTGGCTCTATACACCACCACAATGGAGTTGGAATGAAACAAACACAATGTGCTTTAACTGCAGACTGTCAGCTTTAGTTTGAGGCTATGTACAGTTGTGTTCAAAATTATTCAACCCCCACTGAAATTGAGTGTTTTGGCCAGTTTGACATTGATTTTGATCATTCAGTCATCTTGCTTACAATTAAATCAAAGAGGCACGTGTAGGTCAGACAAATATAACATAACATTTATAATGAAATAACCACAAATGTCTTTTCTGTGCTCACATCATTATCAGTTTTATTCAACCCCCAAGTGACATTCAATCTTAGTACTTAGTACAACATCCTTTTACAGTTATAAGAGCTTTTAAACGGGAAGCATAGCTTGACACAAGTGTCTTGCAGCGATCTACGAGTATCTTCGCCCATTCGTCATGGGCAAAAGCCTCCAGTTCAGTCACATTCTTAGGCTTGCGCACTGCAACTGCTTTCTTTAAGTCCCACCAGAGGTTCTCAATCGGATTTAAGTCAGATGACTGCGATGGCCACTCCAAAATGTTCCAGCCTTTAATCTGCAACCATGCTCTAGTGGACTTGGAGGTCTGCTTGGGATCATTGTCCTGTTGAAAGGTCCAACGTCTCCCAAGCCTCAGGTTTGTGACGCACTGCATCACATTGTCATCCAATATCTCCTGGTGCTGAAGAGAATTCATGGTACCTTGTACACGCTGAAGCTTCCCTGTACCTGCAGAAGCAAAACAGCCCCAAAGCGTGATTGACCCCCCGCCATGCTTCACAGTAGGCAAGGTGTTCTTTTCTTCATAGGCCTTGTTCTTCCTCCTCCAAACATAGCGTTGATCCATGGGCCCAAACAGTTCTAATTTTGTTTAATCAGTCCACAGAACACTATCCCAAAACTTCTGTGGTTTGTCCACATGACTTTTGGCATACTGCAGTCGACTCTTCTTATTCTTTGGAGACAGCCTGGGAGTTCTGGCATGGAGGCCTTCATTACGCAGTGTGCGCCGTATTGTCTGAGCTGAAACTTCAGTACCCACATCTGACAAATCTTTTCTCAGTTCCTCAGCAGTCACACGGGGACTTTTCTCCACTCTACGCTTCAGGTAGCGCACAGCAGTTGAAGTCAGCATCTTCTTTCTGCCACGACCAGGTAGCGTTTCAACAGTGCCCTTTGCCTTGAATTTACGAATGATGCTTCCTATGGTCTCTCTTGCTATGTTTAACATCTTTGCAATCTTCTTATAGCCATTGCCCTTCCTGTGAAGAGTAATCACCTCTTCTCTTGTCTTCCTGGACCATTCTCTTGACTTCACCAGGTTTGTAACCACACCAGTAAATGTCTAGAAGGAGCTGAGTATCACAGTCATTTTAAAGCTGCCTAATTGGTGCTTATTATGCTTTATTGCTGCTCCGTGACATCCACAGGTGTTTTCAATACCTGATTGAAAACACTTGAATGAACCTCTGTTCTTCAGAGTGGTAGTCTTTAAGGGGTTGAATAATTGTGTCACTGAAGAATTCACAAAAGAAACATTTACTACTGTATTACAAAACCAATTGATGTAATTTTAGTTGCATATGGTTTTTTAAAAAGTCCTTGTAGGATTTCATTCTGAATACAATTACAAATGTACACTAAATTCCCTAAAACCCTTTACAGCATTGGGGGTTGAATCATTTTGAACACAACTGTACATCCAACTCAGGATCTCATATATGTGAATGTATGTATATGTGTCTGGGTTGTGGGTGCATATATGTATGAGTTCTGTCTGTGATACTGATGCATTGTCAGGAATGATTATTCAAATAAGAAATTGTATACGAGCTATAAACAACAATATAACTATCTCTCCAATATTTCTCAGAAACCGATCCTGAGTTTGTCTTCAATTGTATGTTTGTTCAAAAATACCACCGCAACCAAACTAGGTAAAAATACAGTCAGGTCCAGAAATATTGGGACATCAACACAATTCTAACATCTTTGGCTCTATACACCACCACAATGGAGTTGGAATGAAACAAACACAATGTGCTTTAACTGCAGACTGTCAGCTTTAGTTTGAGGCTATGTACAGTTGTGTTCAAAATTATTCAACCCCCACTGAAATTGAGTGTTTTGGCCAGTTTGACATTGATTTTGATCATTCAGTCATCTTGCTTACAATTAAATCAAAGAGGCACGTGTAGGTCAGACAAATATAACATAACATTTATAATGAAATAACCACAAATGTCTTTTCTGTGCTCACATCATTATCAGTTTTATTCAACCCCCAAGTGACATTCAATCTTAGTACTTAGTACAACATCCTTTTACAGTTATAAGAGCTTTTAAACGTGAAGCATAGCTTGACACAAGTGTCTTGCAGCGATCTACGAGTATCTTCGCCCATTCGTCATGGGCAAAAGCCTCCAGTTCAGTCACATTCTTAGGCTTGCGCACTGCAACTGCTTTCTTTAAGTCCCACCAGAGGTTCTCAATCGGATTTAAGTCAGATGACTGCGATGGCCACTCCAAAATGTTCCAGCCTTTAATCTGCAACCATGCTCTAGTGGACTTGGAGGTCTGCTTGGGATCATTGTCCTGTTGAAAGGTCCAACGTCTCCCAAGCCTCAGGTTTGTGACGCACTGCATCACATTGTCATCCAATATCTCCTGGTACTGAAGAGAATTCATGGTACCTTGTACACGCTGAAGCTTCCCTGTACCTGCAGAAGCAAAACAGCCCCAAAGCGTGATTGACCCCCCGCCATGCTTCACAGTAGGCAAGGTGTTCTTTTCTTCATAGGCCTTGTTCTTCCTCCTCCAAACATAGCGTTGATCCATGGGCCCAAACAGTTCTAATTTTGTTTAATCAGTCCACAGAACACTATCCCAAAACTTCTGTGGTTTGTCCACATGACTTTTGGCATACTGCAGTCGACTCTTCTTATTCTTTGGAGACAGCCTGGGAGTTCTGGCATGGAGGCCTTCATTACGCAGTGTGCGCCGTATTGTCTGAGCTGAAACTTCAGTACCCACATCTGACAAATCTTTTCTCAGTTCCTCAGCAGTCACACGGGGACTTTTCTCCACTCTACGCTTCAGGTAGCGCACAGCAGTTGAAGTCAGCATCTTCTTTCTGCCACGACCAGGTAGCGTTTCAACAGTGCCCTTTGCCTTGAATTTACGAATGATGCTTCCTATGGTCTCTCTTGCTATGTTTAACATCTTTGCAATCTTCTTATAGCCATTGCCCTTCCTGTGAAGAGTAATCACCTCTTCTCTTGTCTTCCTGGACCATTCTCTTGACTTCACCAGGTTTGTAACCACACCAGTAAATGTCTAGAAGGAGCTGAGTATCACAGTCATTTTAAAGCTGCCTAATTGGTGCTTATTATGCTTTATTGCTGCTCCGTGACATCCACAGGTGTTTTCAATACCTGATTGAAAACACTTGAATGAACCTCTGTTCTTCAGAGTGGTAGTCTTTAAGGGGTTGAATAATTGTGTCACTGAAGAATTCACAAAAGAAACATTTACTACTGTATTACAAAACCAATTGATGTAATTTTAGTTGCATATGGTTTTTTAAAAAGTCCTTGTAGGATTTCATTCTGAATACAATTACAAATGTACACTAAATTCCCTAAAACCCTTTACAGCATTGGGGGTTGAATCATTTTGAACACAACTGTACATCCAACTCAGGATCTCATATATGTGAATGTATGTATATGTGTCTGGGTTGTGGGTGCATATATGTATGAGTTCTGTCTGTGATACTGATGCATTGTCAGGAATGATTATTCAAATAAGAAATTGTATACGAGCTATAAACAACAATATAACTATCTCTCCAATATTTCTCAGAAACCGATCCTGAGTTTGTCTTCAATTGTATGTTTGTTCAAAAATACCACCGCAACCAAACTAGGTAAAAATACAGTCAGGTCCAGAAATATTGGGACATCGACACAATTCTAACATCTTTGGCTCTATACGCCACCACAATGGAGTTGCAATGAAACAATGTGCTTTAACTGCAGACTGTCAGTTTTAATTTGAGGGTATGTACATCCAACTCAGGTGAACGCTGTAGGACGTACAGCAGTTTACAGATGTGCCTCCCACTTGTTAAGGGACCAAAGGTAATGGGACAGAATAATAATCATAAATCAAACTTTCCCTTCTTAATACTTGGTTGCAAATCCTTTGCAGTCAATCACAGCCTGAAGTCTGAAACGCATAGACATCACCAGACGCTGGGTTTCATCCCTGTTGATGCTCTGCCAGGCCTCTACTGCAACTGTCTTCAGTTCCTGCTTGTTCTTGGGGCATTTTCCCTTCAGTTTTGTCTTCAGCATGTGAAATGCATGCTCAATGGGATTCAGGTCAGGCGATTGACTTGGCCATTGCATAACATTCCACTTCTGTCCCTTCAAATACTCGTTGGTTGCTTTTGCAGTATGCTTTGGGTCATTGTCCATCTGTGAAGCGCCGTCCAATGAGTTCTGCAGCTTTTGGCTGAATGTGAGCAGATAATATTGCCTGAAACACTTCAGAATTTATCCTGCTGCTTTTGTCAGCAGTCACATCTATATAATAAAACAGTTTTAAAGTCCGTCGCCGTCAAGCGCTGAGTGCGCATGCGCGACGGACATTTAAAAACTGTTAGAAAACAAAAAGCGGAGCCGTTGCAGAGGCGCGCGCAAAGCGCCTCTCCCTGTCTCTCCTCCTCACAGCTCAGTCACTGAGGAGGTGAGAGGCGCTTTGCGCGCACCTCTCCAATGGCTCCGCTTTCTTTTTTCTGGCGGACCTACCACCGGGGCCTCAGCCCTGACCGCCGGCGTGCATCCCTGCTCGCCCGAGGCTGGGCCCATGTCTGCCCACCGGCGAGCAGGGACTTGAAGTTAGCTGCCGACGGGCCCCCTCTAATGTCAGAGGAAGCCCGCCGGAGGCCATCTTGAAGTCCCTGCTCGCCGGTGGGTTCAGCCTCCGGCGAGCAGGGACTTCAATATGGCAGCCGGCGGGTCCCCTCTGATGTCAGAGGGGGGCTGCTGGCGGTCAGGACTGCTCTTCCTTGAGCAGGGGGGCAATTCTACATCCATGTGAGCAGGGGGGCAATTCTACATCCATGTGAGCAGGGGGGGTAATTCTACATCCATGTGAGCAGGGGGGGTAATTCTACATCCATGTGAGCAGGGGGGGGCAATTCTACATCCATGTGAGCAGGGGGGGCAATTCTACATCCATGTGAGCAGGGGGGGCAATTCTACATCCATGTGAGCAGGGGGGGCAATTCTACATCCATGTGAGCAGGGGGGGCAATTCTACATCCATGTGAGCGGGGGGGGCAATTCTACATCCATGTGAGCAGGGGGGGGCAATTCTACATCCATGTGAGCAGGGGGGGCAAGTCTACATCCATGTGAGCAGGGGGGGCAATTCTACATCCATGTGAGCAGGGGGGGGCAATTCTACATCCATGTGAGCAGGGGGGGGCAATTCTACATCCATGTGAGCAGGGGGGGGCAATTCTACATCCATGTGAGCAGGGGGGGGCAATTCTACATCCATGTGAGCAGGGGGGGCAATTCTACATCCATGTGAGCAGGGGGGGGCAATTCTACATCCATGTGAGCAGGGGGGGGCAATTCTACATCCATGTGAGCAGGGGGGGGCAATTCTACATCCATGTGAGCAGGGGGGGGCAATTCTACATCCATGTGAGCAGGGGGGGCAATTCTACATCCATGTGAGCAGGGGGGCAATTCTACATCCATGTGAGCAGGGGGGGGCAATTCTACATCCATGTGAGCAGGGGGGGCAATTCTACATCCATGTGAGCAGGGGGGGGCAATTCTACATCCATGTGAGCAGGGGGGCAATTCTACATCCATGTGAGCAGGGGGGCAATTCTACATCCATGTGAGCAGGGGGGGGCAATTCTACATCCATGTGAGCAGGGGGGGCAATTCTACATCCATGTGAGCAGGGGGGGGCAATTCTACATCCATGTGAGCAGGGGGGGGCAATTCTACATCCATGTGAGCAGGAGGGGTCAATTCTACATCCATGTGAGCAGGGGGGGCAATTCTACATCCATGTTAGCAGGGGGGCAATTCTACATCCATGTGAGCAGGGGGGGGCAATTCTACATCCATGTGAGCAGGGGGGGCAATTCTACATCCATGTTAGCAGGGGGGGCAATTCTACATCCATGTGAGCAGGGGGGGCAATTCTACATCCATGTGAGCAGGGGGGGCAATTCTACATCCATGTTAGCAGGGGGGGCAATTCTACATCCATGTGAGCAGGGGGGGCAATTCTACATCCATGTGAGCAGGGGGGGGGGATTATTCCCATGTGCGCTGGTGGCAATTATACCCATGTGCGCTGGTGGCAATTATACCCATGTGAGCCCGGGGTTCAAATATACCCATGGGAGCTGGGGGCAATATATACCCATGGGAGTTGAGGGTACTATATACCCATATGAGCATATGCAAGCACAGACAAACTGCTATTAGGAGAAAAAAAATTGTCTTTCCTTGACGTTGCTGTGCTTTCATTTCGGCGAACATTCATGCACACCTCACTTAACAATAGACTGCCCTCTGGGCAGGCTTTCCACCTAGTCCTCAATAAATACAAGAGAACTAGTTCCATTGGCAGGCATACATGCCCATGCCATGACACTACCACCACCATGCTTCACTGATGAGGTGGTATGCTTAGGATCATGAGCAGTTCCTTTCCTTCTCCATACTCTTCTCTTCCCATCACTCTGGTACAAGTTGATCTTGGTCTCATCTGTCCATAGGATCTTGTTCCAGAACTGTGAAGGCTTTGTTAAGTGTTGTTTGGCAAACTCTAATCTGGCCTTCCTGTTTTTGAGGCTCACCTATGGTTTACATCTTGTGGTGAACCCTCTGTATTCACTCTGGTGAAGTCTTCTCTTGATTGTTGACTTTTTCACACACATACAACCTACCTCCTGGAGAGTGTACTTGATCTGGCCAGCTGTTGTGAAGGATGTTTTTTTCACCAGGGAAAGAATTCTTCGGTCATCCACCACAGTTGTTTTCTGTGGTCTCCCGGGTCTTTTGGTGTTGCTGAGCTCACCGGTGTGTTCCTTCTTTTTGAGAATGTTCCAAACTGTTGTTTTGGCCACTCCTAATGTTCTTGCTATCTCTCTGATGGGTTTGTTTTGTTTCTTCAGCCTAATGATGGCTTGCTTCACTGATAGTGACAGCTCTTTGGATCTCATCTTGAGAGTTGACAGCAACAGATTCCAAATGCAAATAGCACACTTGAAATTAACTCTGGGCCTTTTATCTGCACATTGTAATTGGGGTAATGAGGGAATATCACACACCTGGCCATGGAACAGCTGAGAAGCCAATTGTCCCATTACCTTTGGTCCCTTAACAAGTGGGAGGCACATCTGCAAACTGCTGTACGTCCTACATCGTTCACCTGAGTTGGATGTACATACCCTCAAATTAAAGCTGACAGTCTGCAGTTAAAGCACATTGTGTTTGTTTCATTCCAACTCCATTGTGGTGGTGTATAGAGCCAACGATGTTAGAATTGTGTCGATGTCCCAATATTTCTGGACCTGACTGTATATGATAGGGGTGCGTAGGCGCACGTGTTGGTATATGATAGGGGTGCGTAGGCGCACGTGTAGGTATAAGATAGGGGTGCGTAGTCGCACCTGTAGGTATACGATAGGGGTGCGTAGTCGCACCTGTAGGTATACGATAGGGGTGCGTAGTCGCACCTGTAGGTATACGATAGGGGTGCGTAGTCGCACCTGTAGGTATACGATAGGGGTGCGTAGTCGCACCTGTAGGTATACGATAGGGGTGCGTAGTCGCACCTGTAGGTATACGATAGGGGCGCGTAGTCGCACCTGTAGGTATACGATAGGGGTGCGTAGTCGCACCTGTAGGTATACGATAGGGGTGCGTAGTCGCACCTGTAGGTATACGATAGGGGTGCGTAGTCGCACCTGTAGGTATACGATAGGGGTGCGTAGTCGCACCTGTAGGTATACGATAGGGGCGCGTAGTCGCACCTGTAGGTATATAATAGGGGCGCCTAGGTGAACGTGTAGGTATATAATAGGGGCGCCTAGGTGCACATGTGTATATCTATATTGTGTAGATTGGATAAACCGTGTTAGTCCCGATGCCAAAATGACCATAGTATACAGTGTGTAGTGATTCCTTTTTTTTATTGGACCAACATTACATTTAAAAGACAAGCTTTCGAGAGTTATACCTCTCTTCTTCAGGTCTGGACGCTATTGTTTTTTTTTTTTGTAATTCATAATTTTATTTTACATCAAGCATATAAAGGGTAACGGCCACGCAAGGCCACAACAGGTCTGCAAATGGTACGCATGTAAGAAAAATAAAAAACGAATGGGGGGGGGGGGAGATGGGATAAAAATAAAGTGTAACTCGGGGGGGGGGACAAACAAGGGGGGAGAAGGGGAGACAGCGAAGGCCATAGTAGTGCCGTCCCCAGAGTTATCCCAAGAGGCCTAAGGCCAAGGGAGACCGTGAGAGGTGAGTGGCACCAGGCCCGGGTACTCGGTGGCCAATCTGGGCACCACGCCGCAGTGACACACCCCGAGAGATCCCGGATACGCCAAAATGGGGAAAGGAAAAGGTCTAAATGTTATCTCCAGCCGGGAACATCAGAATAACTGGCAGCATTATCATATCAAGTCTAATAGCACATAGTGAGAAGCCTACAACCACACCAATGAGGGTCCTAAGCCAGCTATCAGTTTCTGCTGCAGCATAGTAAAGGAGTGAGTCCTCTGTATAAGACGAACATGTGTAAAAATAATAATAATTAAAAAAAAAATCAAAGTGTCTGAAATGTCCCAGAATGTGCGTGTGTTTGGGGGCGGGGGTCACAACTGAAAACGGGAAGTCTTGTAAAATAAGGCTTCATGTAGGGAGAAGTGAAGGGGTCTCCTCAGCCAGCGTCATGGAAAGGCAGTAGGTGCGATACAGGCAGGGCGATGGAAGACAGGCCAGTCGGTGAACCCAGGTCCGGTGCAGACGATCGAGGCAAGCAGGTCACACAAGCCCCCAGCTACGTTGCAGCATCCATCTCCTTCCTGCGCTAGGGCCGCCGACGGCCTCAGAGGGAGAGACGACAAGTAGGACCTACGCAGCAGCCTCCCCCCCCCCCCAGACTCACCAGGCCCGAGCAGACGCATACAGCCTCCGAGAGGCTGGGGGGGTCACGACACGCTGCACGGGGTCTGCTGCTTCCTCACAGAGTCCATCAAACAGCAACACCTCTCCATCGAACTGCTCCGGGGTCGCGGTCTCCACCGCGGGGACGTTATCCACGTGAGTGGCAGAGCTTCGCTCCAGCCGAAGCCTCCATCCGCCTTGCCCCGTAGACTGCCGGAATGTCACCGTCGCAAGAGTCCCAGAGCTCCCCCTCAGGCAAGGGACCCAGGAACAGCTCCACATCCGGATCGTCAGGACCAGCATCGCCTTCCACGTGGTCCTCGGGGATCAGCCCGTCATCCACGGAGCCAGGAAGCAGGAACGTCTCAGACCCGACCGCACTCGCTCCCCGCGGCGTCCCACAGGCCCGCAGCACGGCCATCATACGACGCCATACACCTCTGAGTATGCTCTCCTCGTTTTCCGACAGCAACATCAGGCACTCATCCAGGCCTCGCAACACAGCCTCCCCCGCATGCTCACTCAACGCCTCAGCGTTACAGCCAGCAGTGTCGACCGGGAGATGTGGGCCCACCATCACCACAGTCGGTAGCAAGGTCCCCCTAGGGGAACAAAGTCTCAAAGGAGGCAGTCGAGCAGGAGCAAGGGGGCGCCAGGAACTAGGCCGCAAGATGGCCGCCGGCAAAAAAAAATAATCCCTGGACGCTATTGTGACCAAAATCATAGAATTGAACAATAAGTGTGTGTGTGTGTGTATGTTTCTTTCTGTATAGTGGTAGACAGAAGTGGGCCGCTAAATTTAAAATGCCCGGGGCTATTTTTTTGTCCCAGTCTGGGCCTTGACATGCTGCCAGTGTTCTGTGTCCCCTGCTTGAGAATCCAGGCAGTCTAATGACTGTCAATAAAAGTACACTGAGCCAGTGGAGAGACCTAGGTCCCGTATTAGTTTCTTCTTCCAGAATCTGATCCTTGACGCTCAGAGCAGTTCTCGCTGATCTGAACTCCTGGAAAGATCTAAGCCCCTGCACTTGGAAGACTAAGGCTAGGGTCAGACTTACGCAGTATTAACGTGCGTTTAGCCGCACTTAATCACGGCCGTGCTAGCAGCAAATGACGTCCAATGCCGGGTAACATACGAAGAATGGCCGCAAGAAAGCGCGGCTGCGCAACGTAAGTGGCAAACGAATGCATTTTTTTGGAGAACGTCAAACCGCTAGTACTGACGTACAGAGTGCGCTGCGTCCGCATAGCAGCGTGTGTGCGTGATTAGGAGACATCAGACGCTGCAAATGTCCGGCCAACATAACGTCCAGACACCCAAAGTTTCCTGGTTTGGATCCATACAAAAATCACGGCCGTAATTGCGCATCGTATGACCGCTATCGCGTATTCCGTGAAAAAAATCCGTCCATTCGTTCGGACGCACTTTTTGACGGTCGACGCGAAAAATGCGTTCGTCTGACCCTAGCCTTAATCTTGCGCAAGATTCCCTGGAGGGGCGATAGGGGTGCAGATTCTCAGGACACTGTGTCCTTAAGGGAGAATAAGTTAAATTCCTTAACAAACTTCATATGAAGAGAGGGGGGGGTGTATCCCATAGCAATAAAAGAGATGGAGAGGTTTCCTTATTAGGCCGCAGAGGCAACATTAATGGATCATACAAGGTAATAATTTATTGGTCTTTTTTCATGTTTGGAGCAGAACACTCTTGATTGCTGTGCTGAAAGTCTACCAGAGAGCTTTGTATGCATTTTATACAGATTTGGCCACATTTATAGGACAAAAAATGAAATGTATAGGGGAAAACTGCATAAAATAATAAAAATTATCATTATGGCAGAAAATATTAATACCAATAGTCTGAAAAATGTACTATCTTACTTACAGCTAAATATTCAAAAACTTCTCAATAATTCCATACTCCTATTACAAACGTGAAGATAAACACTTATATAAAAATGTGTACAAGTGCAATATTCTAATATATCCACGTATAAATCAAAGGAAACCATGGTATCAATCATGCAGTTAAGTATATGGAATGCAAAGCCCTTATTGTGTCTGTGATATATAATAAACTTGAAAGTGTGCACATCTATTTTGATAAAAACATGCTTCAAGTGAAATGTGAATATAAGCGAAGAAGATACTTTTATTTCGAAATTAGGGGATGGTGGTCATTCTCTTTCTCCGTTCCTAAAAAACAGAATAAGCAGTTGTGCAGATCTCCTAAACAGCGCAGGTTGGGCGAGGGTGCGCTCACATAACATAGGGCCTAGATGCTCCCGGCTCTATACAACAACATATTCTACCTCAATTAACCCCTTAAGGACGGGAGTAATTTTACAACTTCGTCGCTGTTTCGGAAGTAGAAGTTTGCTGAGCTCATTTTGACCGTTTTTAAAATTGCGTGATTTTAGCTAAACCCCCCTCCCAAAATCATTAGTGAAGCATCATTGTTCACATTCTAATTGAAATGTGAACAATAGTGCTGCTTAAAAAAATAAATACGTGTTTTTTTTTTTAATTTTAATTTTTTAATTTCTTAAACTCTTCGTTTACTTTTATCATGGTCATGTTTGATATCATTGGAAAGGCCTGGCCTTTCCAGCAATATCATACATGAGCCCCTAGCTGCCACCGATCAGGAGATAAAGGGGTTCAAAGAACCCCCCTATGTCCTCTATGGGATTTCCATAGGAAATCCTTTTGCAGCTAAAGGGTTCCCCGGTTAACTGACATCATCGCGCATGGCGTGATAAGTCAGTTGACGCGTGGGGGACCCAGAGGTGGGGGCTTCCATCCAAGATGCCGGCCCCCACCAGAAAAAGGCCACGGTCTTGCACCGATTGGTGCCAGGCCGCGACCTGGCAACTAAGGGGATAACCCTCTACATCGCTGGAAAGGTCAGGCTGTGACCCTTCCAGCGATGCTGGCCACAGCGTCCTGGTCCCCGGCGATGGGGAGATAGAGGGATCCAAAGGATCCCCCCTCCCCTTCAGGCGCTTCCCATGCTCCGGCGGGGGGGACGCTGTAACTGACGTCATTGCTCCCCCGGCGCGATGACGTCAGTGCGCCGGAGGAGTAAACCCTGCCGATCTGACTCCGTGGGACTCAGATCAGCGAGGGAGCCGCCGGAGGAGGTGAGTATCTGCCGGGGGGGGGGTTGCAAACGCCGCGGACGTACAATTACGTCCTGCGGCGTCAAAGCCCACCTAATGCAGGACGTAATTGTACGTCCTGTGGCGTTAAGGGGTTAAGCAAATAGAAGAGAGACGGTGCTCTCCTAGCATAACATATCTTTATCAAGCAGCATTAGAACCCTAATAAGATTGCACTCACGATTGGTGGAGCCTAATAGATTTCCAGACTCAATGTTCTGCGCTTTGGCACTATTTTGAGTTCCGTGCCCATCCTTTACTCCAAAGGTAACCAGCTGTTCCTGTTCCAGATGCCTCAATATGTCCTTTCAGAATGAGGGAATAAAAAGGCATTAATCCAGCCAGAATATAGTTTAAAAAAAAAAATATTTATTACGAACGTTAGTAAAACTCAAGTACAAAATAAAAAAATTTGATGTGTTTCAGCATAGGGGAAAAAAGCCTTAATCAGTCAGTGTAGTCCATAGAATTTTATTTTTTTCTGTGGACTACACTGACGAAGGCTTTTTTTCCTATGCCGAAATGTGTCTCTTTTTTTGTATTTGTTTTAAAATTGATATCTTTTAGTATGTTTAGTAATAAATATACATTTAACTATTTTCTGGCTGTTTTATTGCCTTTTTATTCCCTCATCCTGAGAGGACCTATGGGGGCATCTGAATCAGGAACACCTGGTTACCCTTGGAGGAAAGGTTGGGCACGGACCTCAAAATAGTGCCAAGGCGCAGCACATTGAGACTGGAAATCTATTAGGCTCCACCAATGGTGAGTGCAATCTTATTAGGGTTCTATTGCTGTTTGATAAAGATATGTTATGCTAGGAGAGCATTGTCTTTCCTCTTTTTCTCTTTTATTGAGGAAGAATATGCTGTGAAAGAAGGGGCGAACCACTCTTTATATTGACCAGAGGCGAAGACTTCCTAGAGTTGGGACCATTTAGGCTCTGTTATGTGAGTGCACCATCGCCCAACTAGTTTCTTATCTGGACTGTTTGAGATCTGCACAATTGTTTTCTTGTTCTTCTTCCGGAGGAAAATAGAGGAGCGGAGGAAGAGATTGCCCCTCCCCCTCATTTGAAATATAAGTATATTCTTCCCTTATATTCACATTTCACTTGCAGCATGTTTTTATCACAATAGATATGCGCACTTTCAAGTTTATTATATCATGGACACAATAAGGGCTTTGCATTCCATATACTTTTTACCTGCATGATTGATAGCACGGTTTCCTTTGATTTATTTGTGGATACATTTATTAGAATATTGCGTTATACAAATATTTAAAAAGGTGTACAATCTTCAAGTTTGTAATATGGGTATGGAATTATTGAGAAGTTTATGAATATTTAGTTGTCGGTAACATTTCTTTACCCACCTAGACACTTCTATCGGTGAAATATACAAAATACTTCAAACTGCCAACATATTTTTCTTTGGACTTCCTGTCAAATAGCGTTTTGGTCAGTACTGCAGGACTTTAGTCCCCTTTCAGTTTTTGTAGTAGTCACACGTGACTGTTGCAAAGATTTGCTACGTTTCACTCCATGCAGTATCATTTAAAGCAACTCTATATTCGAAGAAGGAAGAGGAAGTAGCAGCGGTTTTTCCTTTGACAATTGGTGTGTACATGAGTTGCATTAGACAATCAGCTTCTCTCATGTTAACTGAAATGGATCGAAAACCCTGGAGAAGGTTGTCCAGAGGGAGATGACTGAGAGCCTTCAGGACGAAGGGAAAGGAAGCCGTACACTTTGAAGCGCCATCAAATCCCACAGTGACAGCTGAGGGGATCATGATCAGTTTATTACTTTAGTGTGGTCTAACTGCAATTTTAGATTTAGCTAATATTTTGAGAAACCTCCTCCTAATGAAAAGGATTGTATGTCTTTTCAGGAGCAAACCAAGTGGGATACCTCGTCTTCTTGAGTAAGTCTAATTTCTTTTTTCTAATATTATATTCCCTTTCCCCATTTAAATTCAGTTCTCAATAACCTTGACACGTTATACAATATATATACAGTATATATATATTCCAACAGATGGCCCTACTCAATCAAAAAATAAAACAAAATTTATTGAAGCATATTTAAAAAGCAAGGGACTTGCTGTTGGATTTTCTATATTACATACAGGTCTAGCACTTCTCCTTTTGCTGCTTTATTTTGAGAGGTGTTGCTGGACTTTTGGATGATACAGCTATTGTAATATATATATATCTCTCACATCACTCGAAAAGGTGTGAACAAGAATTGAATAGTACATCATCCAACAGCTAATGAAAATGTTTGTATGAAGAGACTCATGCAGAATATATCGCTGTACCCCAACTCCTAGCACAACTGGCAGAGTTCATTATGCGATTGCTTCCTGACGATTCTCGCTTCTGCCAGCTGCAATATCTTCACCCAGTTTTATTGTTTGACAGAGCATCTCATCTCAATAGCCGTGTATGCAGCCTTTTTTCCCTGTTGTGAATCAACATATTTCTGCTTCTTTTTGTTTCCATGTGCTTTTGTTCTATTCATTTGTTTAAACAAAATAATGAGTATATATAAACAAATTGACGTGTTTTCACTCTTCGCATTACAATAGTAAATGGATATTGGTACCATTTGCATCATAATACACTAGTACAGGCCTCAAAATTTCTACTCGCCTGCTCACATTTGGCGAGTGGAAATTACATGAGGGCGAGTGGGAATGCAGAGGCAATGCTGGATAGAGATTAGGTGGGGCAACTAGTGGCGAGTAACTATTAAGGCCTGGCTAGTAGCTCAGGACTTGAAATTTTGAGGCCTGCAATAGTATATGTCTGTATTTTAAACCAGAGCTAGTCCTTCAGTTTTTTTACTTGGCACAGCATCATGGGACTTGTAGTTTTACCCCTACTGACGGTCTACTTTATGTCTAGTAATTATTTTTCTTAATATTTGCTTGCAGTTTTTTTATTTAATATGTGCATGATTGGTACGAATGATCTCGTAACTCCTGTTGCTGCAAATGCTTATTTTTCCTCTTCTAGCATTAACCCGTACAAGCCCAGCCAGAACTCCTCATTCTCTGACAATTACCCAAGAGACGTTGAAGAGCAGAAGAGGTAAGCTTTGTACTTTGTGACTTGCTGCTGTGTAATTGTATAACATACATTAGAGTACATATTTGCACAGCTTTACATGACAAAGTTACCCACATGGAGCATTCACCTCAGAAATCAATGCATTATTAATCTATGTCCTATTTCAATAGGGTTTGTCTGTTTGACTTGAATTCCCTTTGCAAAAAAGTTTTCGAACCCCACAGTGGAATTAAATACACACTTAATGTCACGCTTGGATATAGCCAACATACCTGTGAGTTTGCAGGGGTTAAAATGCACGCTTCCAGAAGGCGTTCAAGTCAATATGAAATGCCCTGTTGAAAAAAGAGGTTTATGCTTTTTCTTGGCTAGAATAACATGTAAAGAGCCATGATTTCCATTTTTGCTTCAAAGGTTTATTGTCTCTTGCGCTGCTGTTATATATAACGGTGCTCAAATGTTTCTGTCGTGTGGACCTCTTCTCAAACCTTTACTCAGGTTAACTTTTCTTTGAGGGCCACTAAGTTTGTTTTATGAAGAAACGTAATGGAATTTCTTAAAGGAAAACTGCTTAGTAAGTCCTATTTTCTGTTTTATAGAACTGACTAAAAGAGCGTTTCAAAAATTTATTCCACTGCAAAACCACCATATCTGTCCACTTGATACCTCCCAGCATTCTTGGTCATCTGTAATCAGATGTTTCTCACGTAGAAACACTAGCAGCGCTATTCATAGAGGGGTGAAAACCTTGATAATTGGCAGGAGAATGAACAATCTAGACCAAATAGCCAATTTGGAAAGTCAGATTAATGGGAGAATTTTTCTGGTTTGACTATTTTGACCTAGAATTTTAAATTCTCCAGTCATTCTCAAGGTTTTCACCTCTTTCTGAATAGCCCTGTAAGGCTTGTGTCAGACGAACGCAGTGATCACGTCCGTGTTGCTGCAGTTTTTAAAGTCCGTCGTAGCATAAAATTATGATCAATAGAGACCCGCAGACGCACAACGCACGTGGCACCGTAAGCAATTTAGGCAACGTCAAACCGCTAGGACGGACGCACAGAGTGCGCCACGTCCGCATTGCTTTGTGTGTGAGTGATGGCACGTAGTCAGACAGACTGCATTTTTGATGTCCGGCATTTTTGATTTGGTTTTTCATATCGTGTATCAGTTTTTTTCATTTACATATTAATTTTATTTGCCATCTACATCAGTCAAAAAAAAGTCAGTCAAAAAAAACGGACCGTGTGGTGTCTATCATCAGTCAGAAAGTATGTCAGTTGTGCACGGACGCAGTGTGCTCAGAATGCGTTCGTCTGGCATTAGCCTAACATAGGAACACAGTGTTGAGTGGAGGACTGTCCTGTTGGATGGCCCTCTGCTCATAGCTACTAGCCCCCCACTGCATGCCACGGTCACGTGGGAACAGACAAACTTTTAAAGGAAAAATCTTTTTAATTTTACTTTTAATCCTAGTTCAGATCTATGTAAAGGGAGTGATTCCCTTTCAAACGGACAAAATATGTTTTAAAAATGTGTTGCAGGAGGGCGGAGCTAGCTGTGGTTGCATGCTTCAGAGCTCCTCTGAGAATCTGTTTTCTATTGCTGAAATTCCTCTGATTTATGGGCTAAAACCAGGTTTCCTGGTGAACTTGAGATCCACTGCTGCCCCTGGACTCCGGTACTGCGACTCGCCGGGTGATAGACGACGTATTTCTGGGCCGACAGGATCTGGGCCTAGTGCGGCCTAGTCAGAACAGTCTTCTTTCTGGAGCCGGGGAGTTTCCCAAAGGTCAGCACAGCCGTTTCTCCTGATTACTTCCCTATACACAGCGGATGGGTAAGAAATTGCAGCCCCGCCGGGACGTCTCGGAGGGCCCTCGTCAGAGGGATATCAGAGACTCCCTGTACAGCAGCAGATTCTCCTGTAGCACGGTCCCATCACCGATGCTCCCTGCAGGCTATGGCTCCTCGGATGAGGATGATGGTTCCTGGCCCACAGATACTGCAGCAGGAATAGACTGGCTGGCTCCGTTGTCACGGGGAGATAGTGCAGCGAAGGGAAAAGCGGCAAAAAAGAGCACAGAAACTGAGGAAAGCAGCGGCTGCGGCTTCATGTGGGGCCGTGGGACCTGCTGCAGGCCCTATACGGGGTCCCTCTGATGGAGATAGAATACCCTCACCCAGTGGCGTGGAGGTATCGCAGAGATGCGTACTTTTGCCACGGGAGAATGTGCTCCGGAAAAACGAATGCCTCTGTGGGGACAGAGGCCTCTTTGGAGGCCTGTCCACCTTCCTTGAAACCCTGCACTGTTGCTACCCCTACTACGGAGATAGATGACGCTCGTCCCACCACGATGGGAGACTACCGCCGGTTTATAGATGAAATAAAATCCCTGTGGATGACGGAGGTGTCTGGACTGCGGTCAGAGGTTGCGTCGGTGCGCTCTCAAGTGGTGGCAGTACAGGCTCAGACCTCGGATGTGGCTGCGGAGCAGAATATACTTACATCGCAAGTTGACACTTTACGATCCCAAGTTGACTTACTGACTCGCTCGGTGGAGGCCCTCGAATCTAGACACCGCAGATGCAACATACGAGTCCGAGGTGCCCCGGAGTCGGTGCCAACGTCTGATTTGCTTTCCTATGTAAATCGCATCGCTCATCATATAATAGGATCGCCCCCCAATGTTTCAGAACTGTTCGTCTCAGCCTCACGGATCCGTAAGCCCGCGACGGCCCCCAGAGATTCCACGAGAGATATTATTGCGATTGCCCGGGACGTAGCAGCTAAGACTCGGATCATGTCAGCTCCTGGGGCCAGGATGGCGGTGAAGTTTGAAGGGGCAACGATGTCACTATACCAAGACCTACCGTTTGTCACCCTGCTGGCGCGACGTCGCTTCCGACTGGTGACAGGGTTTCTCCGTCTTAAAGAGGTTCCTTACCGTTGGGGGCTGGCTGGCTCGCTCGTGGTGACCCACGGGAGCGTACCATGCATCATCTCTGACCCGGCTGAGGCTTGGCCGATGCTAGCCAGTATTGGCTTGTCTCAGGATCCGGCGACTACTTCACCAGGCTAATTTTCTTTTTGTCTAGGACATTACCTGTTGCTTTTTCTACTAGGACTTTTTGAGGCAATGTTACCCCGCATACGCTTGGTTTAGCCAGTTCTTTTCAAGTTCTTCGTTGCTCGAGAGAGTGCTCCCCCCTCCCCCCCCTCTTTTTTGCTATTTTGGCATTTTTGGGCTGTACAGAGGAGTATCCTCAGTCGCCCTGGCCTCGTGACTAATTCACTCCTTGGCCTTCCCCACGGTCCTTGGGCTATGAAGTTTGTGCCGGGAATGTCACTTTTTGGCCTTTGCCATATTATTAATTTTTTTTATTATTTTATTTTCTCCTTCTCCCTCCTACTCCCTTTTAAATACGATGCGTATTCTAGTTCTTTTGATGTCCTTCTCCTGCTCCCCCCCCCTTATTATGAGACGTATTGGGCACTTTGAGTATGCTTTTATTTCTATGAGTCTGTCCTCTATCAAGGACAGGTTAGCCCTTCAGCGTGTTATTGCAGATGACTCATTATGACCATTGGTAGATGTTGTTTTATTTATACCGATGCCCTGTATTTACTTAGATGGCTTTATGCGGCCCTGCATGGCCACTTTCTCAACGCTGGTTTTTTGTCTGACTATGCAAAACTTCTAAAATAAAGAATTAAAAAAAAAAAAAAAAAAAATGTGTTGCAAATTTCGTTGGAGTTGAGTTATTCGAATGGTCTAGCACAGGGGTCTGCAACCTTAAACAGCCAAAGAGCCATTTGGACCCGTTTCCCGCAAAAAAAAGAATACATTGGGAGCTGCAAACCCCTTTTGACATCTAAAATGTAGATAACATCGCGTATATAGTTTTTTTTATACCTTTATGCTACGTATAGAAAACATACTATAGTGTCTTATTTATTATTTATATTATTGTTGTATTTGTTACTTTTCACATGCACAAAATGCACATATTACTTTAGTTAATTTAAATTAATAAACGTAAATGGGCTGCCTGCATACATTTATACTTGAAACCGAGAGAAATCTTAATGTATCATTCCTGGTAAAAGCCTTTATAAATAAATAATTACTTCAAGTAAATTAGGCAAATTAATATATGTATTTTGTGCAAGTAAAAAAAGTAACAAATACAACAATTTGCCCTGGGGTGGGGAGGGATACTCTGATTTTTATTATTATAAGTTTAAATTTAATCATTTTAAGACAACATAAGACAGGCAATTGCCATGTCATTAATATAAATAACAAATAATTTCAAATAATTAGTTACAAACATTTATGAAGTGCCAACAAGTTGCGTAGTGCTGTTCAATGAGAGAGCGCGAATAACAAATATACATACACAAAACACACACAGAACAGTAGGAGAGGGCACCGTGGTCCAGAGGTTAATGCAGCCATGCCATGATTGATGTCATTTATTTATAATTATTTATATTTCTTCTCCCCACTTATTTAATCATCCCCAGGTCCCCCCATGTATAAATTAATAATCCCCAGGTCCCCCATATATAAATAATACCCAGTTCCCTTCATACTTCGTTTCCATCATCCTGTTCAAGTACTGGCGGGCGGTGGCTGTCCATCATGCTAAGGGGAGGGGTTATACCTACTCCCCATACTCTCTACTGGACAGCCACCGGGAGCCGACATCTTCCATCACACTGTGCCCAGAGCAAGGAGCAGGCGCAGCGTGATGATGGGAACAGAGCTCAGCTGACAGTGGCCACCCGGTGAAGTCTGGGGTAACCTGGGTCGGGCTGGATGCACTCTAGCAGGAGCACCGGCCCAGGAGCCGCAGCAGGGCATTGAAAGTGCCGCAGGCGGCTCGGGAGCCGAGGGTTGCAGACCCCTGGTCTAACATGTCTTGAAAAACTTTTTTTTTCCTGCTCTTGCCCAAATGACTCCGGATGTTATAATCTCTGACCAGGTTGCTGCCTGTTTTCAGGCTGCTGACAGCCTCTGCCCCATTATTTTATTTATTTTTCTTATTTTTGGGTGAATTTAGTCACATTTTTGTCCCTTACTGTGCGCAACTCCTCCTCCCCAGCCCTTTCCTGTGCAATTTGTGCTCCCTGCACTATTTGCATAGCGTAGGAAATGTAAATTGCGCACTACGATGGGACTTGCGAGCTTCACATACCCAAGTTCCATAGCGCTTGCACAGAACGATGGATCGGACCGTCGCTCATGTGCAGCTCCCATGCATCATGGTTTCTGGCACAGATCTCTAGCGTGATTCCCCAGCTGCTGGTGACGCTGGGTGAAGTGGAGGAGTTTGCTCCACCCCATCCGTTTTCTACCATTTCGGCTGGGGGGGGGGTCACTTCACATCCTGACCACTTCAAAAATATGAAAGTGGTCAGGAAGTGTCTGAGCATTTTTGTTTGCATTTTCTGTATTGACTGCATTAATTTGTAACTCTATAAAATGGATTATTTCCACAGCTTTGAAGAACTTTTTGGGCAAAAATATCATTACCCTGCAGGCTCAGAGGAATACTGGGAGAGATATCAATATTCCCAAAAAGGTATGACTGAAAACTAGCATCTCCATGACAAATTTATATATTATTATTCTCCCCACCGTGTATAATTAGCAGATTCATTGATTCTGTCACTACTTCATTATTGGCACACGGCAAATTTACAGCCCTCGTTTGCTAATTTCTCTGATTATTACAATGTTAGATGCGCTTTATGGATTCTTCTTCTACATAGTTTCCAACATAAGCCTCTTTTTAAATATATATTTAAATACTTATCTTTTCAGCTGTGTAGTCTTCAGCACTTTCCCTTGTTGATTCCAATGCTACACATGATGCTTTCTGGCGCACTTCCTTTTGTGTAAAATCTGTTCTTTAGGCAAGAAAATATCAGAATGGCACCTCTAATCTTTATAAAAGGCTTTGCAACTGTTAAAAGCTGTGAAACTTCCCACAACGTCTTCTAAGTTTCCTTTAAAGCATGTGCTCCAATCTCCTGGTAGTGGGACACATTTCATTGCTATTGTACCACAGGTTTTATTTTTTTATTGCTTTTGCTGTAGCAAAGGTTTGAAAGTATGTGAATAGATCTTTATTACTAAATCTGCAGTTACTAACGGCAAACCAGCCAAATGTCTACTCTTTTTTTTTTTTCTTCTATAAAATGTGTCTGTAATCACCTGAAAAGGATGTTGCAGCCGCCATATAGAAAGCATCAAATACAAAGACAATTTAATGCTAATTTATGTGGCATGACTTGATTGGCTTCTGAACTGTCTGAAATGATAATCAACAAAACAATTTATTAAAAGTCAAATCTTGCAGCTAGAACAAAACTTTTCAACTGCAGGAGGCAGAAAGGAAACCGGAACAAACTGCAAATTTTAGGAGTCGGGCAAGGTTTTGGTAATGTTTTTACATAGACTAATTCAAAAACGTTAGAAGCTAGAGGTAAATATAGGAGCCCGTAGCTACGTTAAATTTGTCATGTCCTGTGCTTTAATTAGATTGTAGTGTTTGAGAAATAATGGGATTCATGGAGGCTGTGGTGGAAATGAGTCAGGATGGGAGCAGAGATGGAATGCCACATCTAAGTATGTGGAATACTTTGTATAGTGGATTAGAAATTGCCAGTATTTCTTGGTGCTTAATGCTTTGCTGTTTTAAACCTTTTCCTATAGAACTCCGCTACAATTTTTATGCGGTCTATAGATTATGCTGCAAGAAAATTTCAAAAGTTACTGCCACTTCAATCCTGTCTTTTTTACAAAGACTCACAGGAAGAATGTGTCTACATATACTGGATGTTCAACCAGTCAAACAGCCTCAGGATATTAGGCAGATGCAAACAATTTTAGTCTCCATCACCTCTCCGACTCTGAGACAGTCAAGCAGCCACAAATTGTGTCTCCAGCTCCTTTCACAAAACTGATTGGAATCTTATAGTGAGACACTGTATATATTTAATCAACTTAGGTAGCAGTTTTGTTTTGACTTGCATTCTATCTAAGGTCATCAGATGATCAGTACTACTGCTAATCACTCATATATACATTCTGTAAGACCTGCTAGGCAAGTGCTTGTGGCTTAGGATAAATCTATTGAGAAGACTAGGAATATTTTAAGTGACTTAGCCTGTTCTTGAGCATTGACGAGTTATTATTATTTATTATTATTCTTTATTTATAAAGCGCCTTCATATTCCGCAGCACTGTACAATAGGCACAGTATAGACAGGGTAAAGAGGCCATATTGGATTTAATACTCACAAATGGAGGTTTGGTATCAGACGTTGTTGTAGGTGAAAATTTGGGATCTAGTGATCACCAGTCAGTGTGGTTTAATATAAGAACAGGGATGGAGCCGCACCACACAAAAACAAAAGTTTTAGACTTTAAAAAAACAGATTTTTCTAAAATGAGATTTTGTGTGAATGAGTCATTATCAGACTGGAGGAGTTTAAAGGGAGTCCAGGAGAAATGGGATTATTTAAAGGAGGCATTATTGAAGGCCACAGGCAATTGCATTCGGCTTGTTAGCAGAAACAAAAAAGGGAAGAAACCACTGTGGTACTCTGCAGAAGTGGCCAAAATAGTGAAGAACAAAAAGATAGCATTCAATAATTATAAAAAAACTCGGAGTGAAGAAGATAGGCAAACCTATAAGATTAGGCAGAAAGAGGCAAAACAATTTATAAAAGCTTCCAAAGCACACGCAGAAGAGAAAACAGCTGTCAGTAAAAAAGGGGGACAAAACATTTTTTAGATACATAAACGAGAAGAGTAAAACAAGGATTAGTTAGATTAAAAACAAAGGAAGGAAGGTATGTAGAAGAGGATAAAAGTCTCGCTGACTGCCTCAATGAATATTTTTGTTCAGTCTTTGCAGAGGAAAAGGAAGGAAAGGGACCTCAGGAGGAAACACTAAAGAGACATTTACATATGAGTTTACAGAGGAGGAGGTTCTACAGCAGCTGTCTAAAGTAGAGACAAATAAGTCAATGGGGCCTGATGGGATCCACCCTAAATTATTAAAAGAGCTCAGTGGTGTAATAGCAAAACCGTTAACAAGGATTGGTTAAATAAATCTGTTAACGGGAGTCGTCCCAGAAGACTGGAAATTAGCAAATGTTATGCCCATTTACAGGAAGGGTAGTAGGGAGGAATCGGGGAACTATAGGCCAGTTAGTCTTACGTCAGTAGTGGGGAAATTAATGGAAACCATGTTAAAGGAAAGGATTGTTGAACATCTAAAAACACATAGATTACAGGATCAGAAACAACATGGGTTTACCTCAGGGAGATCATGCCAAACTAATCTTATTGATTTTTTTTTGATTGGGTAACAAAAATAGACAAAGGTGGTGCAGTAGACATTGCTTATTTAGATTTCAGGAAGGCTTTTGATACTGTTCCTCATAGAAGGCTTATCAATAAATTGCAATCTTTGAGCTTGGATTCCAATATTGTTGAAATGGATTAGGCAGTGGCTGAGTGACAGGCAACAGAGGGTTGTGGTAAATGGAGTTTATTCGGCGCAAGGTCTTGTTACCAGTGGGGTACCTCAGGGGTCAGTACTTGGACCCATTCTCTTTAATATTTTTATTAGTGATATTGCAGAAGGTATTAATGGTAAAGTATGTCTTTTTGCTGATGACACAAAGATTTGCAACAGGGTTGATGTTCCTGGAGGGATCAGCCAAATGACAAATGATTTAGGTAAACTAAAAAAATGGTCGGAGCTGTGGCAATTGACTTTTAATGTGGATAAGTGCAAGATAATGCACCTGGGACGTAAAACCCAAGGGCTGAATATAGAATATTTGATACAGTCCTAACCTCAACATCTGAGGAAAGGGATTTAGGGGTTATTATTTCCGAGGATCTAAGGGTAAGTAGTCAATGTAATAGAGCAGCAGGAAATGCTGGCAGAATGCTTGGTTGTGTAGGGAGAGGTATTAGCAGTAGGAAAAGGGAAGTGCTCATGCCACTGTACAGAGCACTGGTGACACCTCACTTGGAGTACTGTGTGCAGTACTGGAGACTGTATCTCCAGAAGGATATAGACATCTTAGAGAGAAGTTCAGAGAAGGGCTATTAAAATGGTGTACGGCTTGAAGGAGTAAAGTTACCAGGAAAGGCTTAATGATCTTAACATGTATAGCTTGGAAAAAAGACAATACAGAGGAGATATGATAGAAACATTTAAATACGTAAAGGGAATCCACAAGGTAGAGGAAGGGAGTATATTTAAACGGAAACAAAGTAGCAAAACAAGAGGACATAGTCTTAGGTTAGAGGGGCAAAGGTTTAAAAGTAACATCAGGAAGCATTATTTTACTGAGAGAGGGTGGTGGATACATGGAACAGCCTTCCAGTAGAAGTGGTAGAGGCCAAAACAGTAATTGAATTTAAGCAGGCATGGGATAGGCATAAGGCTATCCTAAACAAAAGATAAATCCAGGTAAAGTATCCATGTAATTGGGCAGACTAGATGGGCCGAAAGGTTCTTATCTGCCGACATTTTCTATGTTACAATACATTGAACAACATTTGACAAACGGTACAGGAGGAGATGAGGGCCCTATTCCCATAGGAACTCACAATCTAGAAGAGACATTAAAACATTCGTCTTTTTTTTTTCTTCTTACATTTTCAGATGTGTGGATCATGCATTGTGCAATTATTATTATTTGTTAGAATTTGTTTCCATTAAGGATGCACTTGTTACCTTACATAAATGCCTCATTTCATTGCATTGTTGTTCCATGTAGACACAAAGTATAATGCAGATGATCGCAGAGAAAAGCTGTACCTTCAGTTCTACCAGCAGATCCAGAAGGAATACCACAAAGAGCGACCTTCAGACTGTGTGATCGTGGCCATCAGCAAGGATCAGATGTAAGCTTAGGAATGTGATGCTTAGATGGATAATAGCAAGTTTCTGTTTCCAGACTATCCATGAGTAGTAGACTGCTGTTAATTGAGAATACATTGGATCAATTACTCAGATAGAAAACGAATGCAATAAATTAGAGTAGCTATATAATGCAGATATCCCTATTTCTTCCAGTCAGGGTGAGAAACGCAATACTATAAATTCTGTATTTTGCCAATCGCTGATGTTTCACAAAAGTAATATCTAAACAGGCGCAGGAGCAGTTTCAATGTGAAGCTTCTCCTGAGGCTCTTTGAATTTTTATTTTCTGAAGCGCTGGCGTTTGTTGCCTTTGCAACAATAACCCTTTTTGTGGATGTTTGCAACATCGACAAATTTATGTATTTTCTGAATAATCATGTATATGTGAGTCATCCAATCCTTTTCTTTGCTTGTCTTTGGTATATGGATAAACCTAAGTGTAACTAATACTATAAATAGATGTTCAGTGAGCAATTTCTTATGATTTGGTCTGGCATCAGGATTCCAATTCAAAGTCTTGTTCTGCCATGTTTTAACAAGTAACTTCAGCCCGACATATGCAACCAGAGCAAGTTGTGTGAATGTAAAGTATTTTAAGGAATTCACCATTAAAACTGTCTGCGGTTAAGAACATAAACCACTGACAGCATTGGCGTCATAGCTTTGAAAGGTGGACTGCCTCCTTAATAGCTGTTTGCCATGGCCTGGATAGCACACATTCATGTAAGTTTCTTAATGTCTTATATAATGTCCCAGAGACTATGATGAATTTTTTTAATAGAATGATAAATCAAATATTTAGGGTTGTATTGGAAAACCCTGGTGTAAGTTTCATTAGAGCTGTTGTAAACCTACCAACGTCATAGTCTATAATGGCTCTGGGAAGTCTACAACAGACATGGTCACCTTTACACCAGGGATGGACTTGAGGCCCTGGAGTCTTCCACAATCATATGCTCAAGACACAAACACAAACTATACATCATAATAGAAAGCGATCATGGAAACTGCCACACCCTTCTTGCATACACACATATACAGTTAAAATTTAATAATGAGACTCTACAAGCGGAGATTAATAAAAAAATCTTTTGCCTGTCGCCACAACATTCTGATATCAGCGTCTGTCATCCTTTTTTTATTTGCTAAAATTCCCAATTCTCTTCACACCAGCATTTCACAATAGTTCCTTAAAATGAAAAGGGGTCATACTCTGTTGAGCAGTGTACGTCCAAGTGTCTGGCGAATCTTTTTTACAGGAAATGGAAACCAACAAATCACTGATATTCACTGGGCATCATTGCCTTTCAAAGAGATCAATAACAATATGTCCTTCCCAGGGCAGTACATTAATCCTATAAACCTTCTTAATTTTTATTGGTGGGATGTACATTTTTAAAACATTTTAAATGACCAATGTGATCAGTTTAGCACGGTTTTGTTTTGTAGCAAATAAGTCATGGATTAAGCATTAAAAATGTTTTAATCCATTTTTGCATAGTTTTGCTCTGAAAGAAGTTAAAGATGCATCAGTATTATAGACTCCATTCACACGTCATCTTAGAAATCTGAAAACCATTTCAAAACTTAAGTTGTGGACTATATGTAAACTGGTATTTTGACTATCTTGGTGGCTCTTCTGGAATGTCAGTACTTGTCTGGCAACCTGGTTAGGCTCCTCGGTAGGGATTATATGTAGTTCATTATTACATGCACAACCAAATGATTCTCTAGAAAGATGACCCTATCAAATTACCTTGATTAATTGGGAGGGTTTCATTTGCATGCAACACCTGCTCAAAAAACACTAGGAATAGCCAGTAACTTGTAATTGCTGATTTTTAACATGCAATCCTTATTTTTATTGTCTAATCAAAGTATTTTTGTACAAATGTATGGTAAGCTCAAGGTGACGCTGACAACTCAGGAATATCTAGTGCAGGTGTAACATTGGCACGTGATAGTGGTAATGCCTACACTGCTCTTATTGTACCCGCATCCTAGTTTCTTTTAAAGTGCATTGGCATGATATGCACAGGGCAGTACACAGAATGTTTTTTAGTAGAAGGCTTCTTCAGGAATGTATATGAAAAGTTTTTCTCTCACTCCACTGCCATTTTTGCTGGTCATGGCTCTATGCTGTGTTTATTTCCAAGAGTGAGCGGGTAATCATATTTGGTAACGTCACTTTTTTTTTTTTTTAATTTTTTAAATTTTTTATTTTATTTTTGCAGATAGAAAAGATACTCCTACAGTTGCAGGATCACAGTTCTATTTTGTAACATAAAACCGAGATACAGACATGATGCAAATCAAGTACAGGGGACAGAGTAGTGTACTCCTTTTAAAATGAACTGCTGCACAAATCTTCAAATGATTTTATGTGGGACTAAGAGCCAACAATTTATTTTTAACCGGTCCTCTAATAGCCGTTAATATTTTGTTAGAAACACTGCCCTAGTGTTTTGTAAGAGTATATATGTGGGTTACAAGGACAAGGTATTTGTAAGAAGGCAGAACATGAGCTTTACCAGTACTGGGGACATAACCCGGGTACCAAGACCCGATAGCCAAGAAGACAAACCTGTAGTGACAGGCAGAGGTTCTAGTAATGAGGATATAGGAGATTTTTTTTTTTTAATCTGTTTTATTTGTATCTTTATTAATGATACAAATAGTAGCAGCCAACACCCTCACGGTGAAATATAATAAAGATGTGATAAATAATTTGAGATGACCTGTGCTAACATTTACGCATAGACAGCTAGCATCAAAGGCAGTGAAAGATCCCTATATCTAACCTCGGCAGTTCGAGCCGCCTATTATACCCCGCTCTTGAAAAAGCTACGTCTTGTCATTGGTTTTTAACTGTTTTCTCACAAGAGCGGGGTATAGTAGGCGGCTCGAATCACCGAGGTTACATATAGGGATCTTTCACTGCCTTTGGTGCTAGCTATCGATGTGTGATTGTTGGTAGCCCAGGTCATCTCATCAATTGTTCATCAAGCCTTCATTATTTATTCACCTTGAGGGTGCTGTCTGCTACTATTTGTATAATTACTAAAGTTTTTATTCTTTATCCTATATCTTCATTGCCAGTACCTCTGCCTGGCTGTCGCTACAGGTTTGTGTTCAGTTTTTGTAAGAGCATGCCTGTATCGGTTTGTGTAATGTGCCAGTTTTACTATACTGGATTGGACCATAGAATACCAAATAATAGGACTGAAATCCATTTCCTTCGGGTACTTTACTGCCAAAAGTGTTGTTTAGGAAACCATTCAACCTATCCCCCTTTATGTATCTGTCAACAGGGACCTGGGACTCTGAACTTCTCTCTTAGTTGCGGTCTCCCATATGTATGAATTTTTAGAGGTGCACATTAATGAAATCTATATGACCTCTTTTCATTTTAGGTCTAACACTCCCATAAGTTTGTCCATGCTTCAGTACAGGTGAGTATCAAACTTATCCATCCCCTATACCCTCACTCATCACCAATGCGTCATACACTTAAAATTCAACTAATTTAACCCTTGCAATATTAGATATGCACGTAGTCATTTAATTCTCAGAAGATCACTTTTTCATGCCACCTGCCCATTTGAATATAACCTACATTAAGAGGTCGCTGTTGTTAAAGCAGCTCTTTTCCTAAACATAAAATTTACAGATTTATCTGAGATTGCAACAGTGGCTTTAAAAGAAAGCTTGTATATTTTTATTTGTAAAAGGCACAACACGGGAATTTCCTCTAGGTTGCATTTGCAAACACTCCTTCAGTTTACCGAACACCCACAAACTGTCCATAACATATTTTAATAAAACCTCATTAAAATATGGCCATGAATTATTAAGCCAAAGGAATATTGCAAACAGCTGCCTCTGACCTACAGGTTCCATGATAATTTGACATTTTTACTTCTTTTTCTGCATTCAAATAGAAAATATAATACATGCAGTGTTCAATATAATTTCCAATTTGTTCAAAAGAAAGCTGTTACTTACAGCGTCTTAAAATTAAACATGCAATGTTCTCGTACGTAAAAGAAATGCTAGTGTCTTTTATACATATAACTGCTTTTTACGTACACATTTTAACCACACAATCGTGCGGTAAATGCCATAATTTCTTCACTTATGATACACTTGTCATTTCTTCCCTTGACCCTTCATCCTTGTGTAGAGATGTTAGCCTGCCCCCTCCTCTTTCCTCCTGCTCCATTGGTCTCGGCTGATCAAACGTACCTTCCTTCTCTTGCCAATAACCATCGTTTTCTTTTTTTAAAGGGAGTATGCCACTTCCATAGGCCATCGATTACAGGATCATGGCCTTGTGGTGGAGATGATTTACTTGACTTCAGAATCTGGTCTCACGCGTGCCCTCCAAGAAGTTAGAAATGACGGTTCTCCATTTTGCATACTAGTTGAACAGTCAAATGTAGCTCTCTCCTCTTGCACCGCTATCGTTCTTCATGACTCTATCAAAAGTAAGTGTAGCCAAGCTCAGATGCTACTCCATGAATACACAGTAGGAACTCCCACACCAACTCCTTACGTAGTCCTAGATTACAACTCTGACAGTGGAAACCTGTTACTGTGTTAGAGTTGTGTTCTATGATCGGCTTTTCTTGCTTGCGTTTGAAAAGCATGCATCCAAATACTTTTACAATTCAATATGCTAACACACAAACACATTTAAAAAAGAAATCAATCCACAAAGCCATTTTTTTTAAATGTATGCAGCAGGCAGGTACATTCAACTGTTTAAAAAACACCTATACCATAACAAATAAAACAAGGCACCTTTCTGAGTAGAGCAAAATGCCTCACATCCTAACCTCAACTAGCCCAGATTCATGTCCCCATTCTATACAATAATCAACTCTACATTAAATGCTTTTCAGTACAAATGCACTAAAGGAATGCAAGTGTGTAAAAATTATACACCAAACTAAATTGAAATAGGGCACATCGGTGTCATTTGTCTTTGCTAAATGTCATTTTCTAGCCATTGGTTCCCTGATTATTGTCCACTGCCCACTCGCCATATAAATGCAGATATATTGACATTAACCCCTTTGTGCGTCAAACTGTTTAGCAAGCTGTAACTCGTTCGTGCCATGAACAGAAGACCTCTTCATGGGCAACAAAATAACCAAACACTGTTAGATTTGCAATAATAGGTAGACTGAAGTCCGTGTCCGGAGTACAATGATGCTTCATTGATTTATTGTGAATTCATTCAAAATTATTCTCAATGATTCACAAGATGCTGAACAGTTGCTTTACAGTGCTGCAGATTTTTAGTGGAAGGTAACACAGTGTGCTTTTTAAATCACTGCATATTCTTCTTCCAAGCCGATGGAGACTGCATAAAAGTGGCATTTACAGTGATTTAAAGGGATACTCTGAATTAAAAACATGTGAGGGTGAACGTCCGGGTTAAATATATACACCTCCTGCTCCTGATTTTTTTTTTTTTACCTTAAAATCCTATTATTGCTTGCCCTGATCTCCATAAACAGGCGCTCCTCTTTTGCAATGGCTGCCTATGTCAAAGTAACTGTTAAGTTGCATTGGCTGGTTGAATCCCTCCCATTCAAAAGGTTTATCAGCCTGGCAAGTCACCCTCCAAGGTGAGGGGTGGAGGATGACACTCAACTAGCTATGCCCATTTTATATTCATTAAATAGTCACAGTCTCTAGTGTACTTTTTAAGTGCCCTTTTTAAGTAATCAAGCAGATGTCTAGAACCTATAGGTTATCCACCTCTTATCTGGAATTCTAAAACCCAGAAAATTCTGAAAACAAGAGAATTCAGAGTCTTCTGGACATAATTAAAACTTACTACCTGCCGCTCTGGACGTGTCCTCCTTACTTCCAGACCTCCTACGTGGGTTGCTGCAATGCAGGATACATGGATACATGCTCAGGGACTCCAATGGGTGACATGCTGCACAGAACCAGTGAAAGACTCGCTGCCTCTGCACAACATGTCCCTCACAAAGTGTTGCGCAGCATCTCCCATGATGTATTTCGTTGGCTCTGCAGCTACATGTGTTTCGTGGCTCCCTTACTGCTTCTCCGCTTCCCTCCAGCTTCGGAATCCTAGCCAAATTTTGCAAACCATAACAAGCCAAAATCTGGAAACGTGCATCCATATTGAAGTTTATAAATGTTGATTTGACTCGGCCACCTCAACATGGACAAAAGTGTTCCTTAATGAATTCATTATGTCTAGCATCTTGGATTTAACAACGTCCATGTAAGCCGTTATGTTTGGACTAAAGAAATTTTCAATAATTAATGACCCTTTGGCGATGCTCATATGACCATGTTTTTTATGTTTGCTTTCGGTTGGTTTGCTTTGATTTTAACAAAAAAAATGTAATGTACCCCCACAAGCTGATATATTGTGTTTTTATATTTATGTATATATCTAGGGTAAAACAAGAAAATCAGTATTTAAATTTTTTTTTTTATTCTTTTTAATACTAGCGTAGACTTAATCCTACCCCTCAATTTCTCTTAAACAGTTTACTCTTAGAGTACCAAATTTTCGTGTGTGAAGGAAACAAAACATTAACCTCTTAGAAAAATAAATAAAAAAACAATTATTTGAACTGTTAAAAATAGACAAGACAAAAGAAAATGAATTCCTTTGGTTAAAAATTTATCCGATCAATGTACTAGACATTGGCCAGATGCAAAAAAATACTTTATTGCCTCTTTGGCTTGCTTAGGGGCTTTTTGGGGCAACTAGGGGCATTGAGGACTCTCCATACTTGCACAAGTAGTGCAGGCGGGGAAAGGACAAAAAAAGACTGTTTCTACAGTGCTCATCCTCTCACTCGGCCCTTTGATACTCTGTTTGGCTGTCACAGCATTTTTGGGCCAGCAGAACACACACTTTGTTTTTGTCGGCTGAAGCACTATGATCTGGCAGTGCTGTGCCTCCAGCACCCATTTCCCAACGTGATATACTGGTATGGTTGGTGTCGTTAATGGCTTAAATAATACTTGCATCAGAAGTGCATTAATAGTTTAGAATTTAACTAGCTTTGAGGAACCTTGTGCAACTCACAAAACTAACCACTAATGAAAAACAGGGCCTTGCAAAACTTCAACTATATACTTTCAGATCTATTCAAACAAAGGTGAAAATCAGCAGAAGTGTCAGCAGAGAACAATCTAGACCAAATAGCCAATTTGGAAAGTGAGATAAATGGGAGAATTTTTCTGGTTTGGCTATTTTGACCTAGAATTTTCACTTCTCCAATCATTCTCCGGTTTCACCTTTCTTTGAATAGACCGGTTTATAACCATACCGTTTCATCCCATTATGCTGTCTCGTATTCATTTTTGTAGTTGAAGCGCATAGCGACAGGGAAAATATGGATGCTCTGCACACATCTCGTGATTGTTTGTATGCATTCTGTCAAATGCTTGCCAATAAGAACCATTGCATATTTAACCTCTTCACTACCAAGTGATTTTCCAAACATCCGCTGTCGGGAACCAGTGATTTTTGTTTTAATCATTTTTAATTATACAGTAAGAAATATTTGGGAATGTTTCCAGTGTATGTTTTGGTGTAATAACCTATTTGGCAGGCAGATGATGCCATCTACTGGCCAAATTGAATTACTGCAGGTAAAACTGCAGCTCCTGTCTCCGTGCCGGCTGGGGAATGCACAATATGTCAGGGCATTCCTTAGTTGAGTTTAGCCAGTTTTGGCACCTTGGGCATTATGCCCACAGGGCTAAAACCTTGAGGGCACCTTCTAGAGCCCAAAAGCAAACAAAATTAGTTTGCAGCAAATGAATTTAATTTGCAATCACACAACATAGTCCCAGATCAAGTGAAGACGATCTCGGGCTTCTGTGTCTGCTACCACTGATCGTGGATACAAGATCACGGTAGTGGAGGAGTTAACGAACTACAGTAAACATATGTAATCTAGTATTGAGTTGCACAAGAAGTGGATGCCGATTGACAGTCATCGGAGCAGAGGTAACTTAAGGAAGAGCCATCAAAGTGCATGGGGGGATTGTTGGAAGAGATTGGCTTCTCTGGTCAGAGTTTCCCTTTTAAATAGCATGTTCTACTCAACGTGAATTGATCTCGTATAATTGATCCCATTATAACCCAGTCTCCAGAATTCATTGAACATTGTGAATTTTCCATTGATGATCTGCAGCATTAAACCTATGAAAATATTGTAAAAAACATTTACTTTTTACATCCATAGTCTGTTCAGTTATTATCCTTCATTACTTTAAATGGTTTTAATAATGAGCTCCTGACTGACACACAAGTTATGTCTCCCCTCTGTAGTACACCGTAATATGCCCATGGATGATGCCCTGACTCTTGTAGTTAAGGCATTTGGGAAAGTTTTTGGCGAGCGTGAAAAGCAGGAACGTAATGAAATATCACAAAAAGCGGCTGATGTGGCAGACGACTACCTGGAGAGGGAGCCATACGAGTCTTACTCTGTCCCTCTGGACGTTAGACACCTTCTCTTCCTCTTAGGGGACGGCAAATATTTATATACTGAAGAGCTGAATGCGATCAGCGCCTATGTGAAGACCAGGATTACCGAAATCGAAGGTATACTTAACGATTGTGAACACTTCCCTGACATGGCACGTCTCTAATTCGTCCCTTGCTTTCTCACAACAAGCATCATATATAACTTTCACGAATCTACACTCCACCACTGATATTTATCTGTTTATTGCCTAAATATAAAACCACAAAAATGCCCCATTTGCCACACACACATTTTCGCTTTCCTTGTTAATTCCACGCCAGGGAAATATGAGGGATAAATATAATCCAGAACAGCTTTCTTTTTATCCCCGGGGTCTCCTAAAGGTCTTATTTCATGCTTACCTTTTAATTTTTAAAAATCTTGATTTTCTTAAGACCAGTAAGGACATCCACTAGGATGATTATCCATCTTTTGGAAATGTTACATTTTTCTAGTGGTCAAAATTAAAGGTGACAGTTCTTAAAGGAAAAACCAACAATGAACGCATCCCTAATCCTGGTTTTTAATTTGTGTTAAAAAAAAATCCATTGCGTTCCCATAATTCCATCTATCAAGTCACCGGGAATTATGAGAGACTGAGGGATTTGGAAACAGGAAGTGACCATATACGGAAAGTGCTGTGATTGAAACGAGAACCAACCAAGTGTAAACGTGGACTATATACGAAATGATGAGAAATGCATAGAGCTTCTATTATGTTTTATTTGTTATAATAAAAGATCCTAATTTTAATATTGGATTTACTCCTCATTCCTGCTTGTGGTGAAAGAGTACAAGGTTCCTTTATAGGACCGGGGTCCTGATCACCACTCAGATTAGCATGGCAACTCACTACCTGATCTGGTTCACATTTCCACAATGTCACTTTTAAAACAGGACACTAGACATGTTATTTGTAATCATAACTAGATAATTGAAAGAAAAATATCAATGTTTTTTTTGTATTTCAATATGCCACTGCTATAATATTCTTCTAGTTCTCCATGTGTTGCGCTGTAAAGACAGGGCTGAAACTACTAATCGGTTAAACGACAACTAATTGATAAAGAAACTAGTTAGCTATTCTCATTATCAATTAATCGGTTGTCGATAAATCTGTGTTTGTACAGCACACGCTGTTTAGAATCAGACTGAGTATTTAATAACCTCAGAGACTACTTCTGAGCTAATTAGAGAAGATATGCCACTGCTTTACTCGCTGTGGTTTAGTTGTCGGGTTATGTTAGTCATAACCAGTTTGTTTTTGATTTGTTTACAACATTAGCAGAACCATAGCACAGATCCTACTGTACAGCCACTGGTTGGAGGAGCTGTACCGCTGGTGTTTTTTCCTTAATTGGAGCTGGAGTCATGTGCCACCACCCCATACTCCCTGCCTCCCCCTTGCTCCGGTCCTAAACTCCTTCCCACACTCCTTCCCACAGGTCCGATCTCTTTCCCAAACCCACTCTCACACTCTGGTACGGTCCCTTGCCTAAACTCACTACCTATTCCGGACCCTCCTCCCCACTCAGTTTGCTCATGAAATTATGAAAGAGACACTCTACACGCCTGACCACTTTATCTTATTAAAATGTCAGGCTGCCTGGAGTGCTCCCCCTTTTCACCTCGTTTTCGTTCTGACCACATATCAGAGTGCCCGTAGTGGCGTTTGTTTTGAAGAGAAAGCAGACATGGGCTGGAGCTGAGCATGGAACATCAATCCATCACTGACGAGGTTCTTGCATACCTTGTGTGTGGTGAGTATGCAATTTGCGTATGAACATTATGTACATTATGCAAATTGCTTTAGAAAAAAAGGGGAAGGCAGGGATTGCCATTTTAAATAATGTTCCTTTTTAAGTCAACAAAAAAAATATTTTTTTCTATCCGATGAATCAAAAAAATAATCCAAGTAATCTATTATGAAAATAATCATTAGTCGCAGCCCTAAAGACAGATGATCCTAGAAGATGGTTTATGTTGTGACTCTGTAAAACAAAGGGGAATGTAAATACTTTAAGGTAAAACTGTTGTTGAAAATTGATCGAAGTCAGATTATAGTTTTATCTTCCCCAAGCGATGCTTGGTGCATATTGTCTCGGCTCCAATGTGTGATGTAGTTGTCCTGCATCTTGTCTTGCAATGTTTTTCTATCCATTGTATTCTGCAGCAGCCCTCTATCTTTTAACAAACTCTCAGTTTTAGAATCTCTCAACAGTTTGTCTGCCAAAGAATTACCAATGCTTTCGTTTTCTGCACCACATGAAGTGTCAATCAAGCGGACTTTGACTGTTTAATGTTGACCCTTTTTTCCCCCCTTCTGTCATTCTACCTCAATCCTGGGTTTTCCAGGTATCTTTCTGTAGTAACCAATGTGTGTTTTCTTCTCTCAGGATATGAGGAAGCAGATACTACAGAGGAGGCTAACGCTAAGTATGAATCACGAACTGGTTCCTCCTCTCTTCTTGAGAAGCCTCCGCCTCTTCTTTCCACATCTGGAAGGAATAATTTGTATGGAAAAACTAAGCCTTCCTTGCTTGGAGATAGACCTATTGGCCTCCTTCCAACACCAGGTTAGTGGTGATATCTATCTCCCAGCTAAGGTGTAAGAAGAAACATTTAAAAATGTGTCCGTGTCAACAATCATGTGAGTTTGACATTCTCATTGTGATTTATATGCTGGTCCCCCCCCCCCCCCATTGATCGATTGTAGTGACGGTAATTTATCGTTGTATAACATCAGATGGCATTCCCCAGAGATTAACCTTTTACATAGTTGTTGAAATATATTCACTGCATATTCCTTAGCATCTTACAGTTACATTACATAAAGGTAGCCTTTCCTGAAGGATAACGTTCTAGCAAATATAGCAGTTTATAAAGGTGCTGGACAGTCAATGAGTTTACAATCTAAAGGTCGTGGGACATGAGATAAAAAGGAGCTGGAGTAAGTATGAAGTCAGTAGCCAGAGCAAATGTAACAAGTAATTGCGTTAAAGAACAATTAAAGATTAGGTTTTGAAAGGGTTAATCAGAGAAGTGCAGGCATATGGAGATATGGAATAAATTACACTGAGGGGAGATTGACCGTTCAGTGAAGAGGAGAGACAATGATGATGGCTTTAGGGGGAAAATACTGAAAAGCAGAAAAAGGCTATGCCATGCATTCAAGGTATGTGTGGCATGGAAGAGAAAACAGAAGCATACAGGTGTGGGTAAAAGACCTTGTGGTAGACTGGAATTTGGGAAGAAAAGCCTAAAGGAAAGAGAAAATAAAACAGCCTAAATATTGATAAATACGTAAACAAAATGTGGTCAGTAGTCCGTATTGTAACAGAGGTGACGTGGAGTAAGAAGGAAATGTGAAAGAATAGAATCTTGATTGCAAATTTGCAGGTATGTTATTTCTTGGTCTCTCGATGCAGATAAAATGTGAGGATGGTTTGATACGGTGAGCTGTTGGCTACTTTAAAATAGCACTTCTTAAAATACAACATCGACATGGCTTTTGCTAATGGTATCTGTATGAAACAGCTGTTTCAAACTTAACCAGAGCAACTGAATTCTTTGAAGTTGGTAAGTTTACACCTGACATGGCACATATTCCACAGAAAGAACATGTTTAAGACATACGTCTATGAATGTTTAACATCCAATGAAATGTGTTTTTATATATATAGATATATATATATACACACACTGTGTGTTGATATGTTCATACTCGCTTTAATCCACTGTTTTTAACATGTGTAGATGATGGAGTAAATGCATTGTTTGAAGCCAGTTTGGTATCAAACAGTGGAACATCATCAGATATCCTTACCAAGCCACCGCCTCTTCTACCAACTCCCGGAAGAACACCATTGCTTGGACTCACAAGTCAGTCTCTCCTACGTGACAGAGGTCCAGGTGGACTTTTACCCACACCAGGTCAGTTTAGCATTCCCGTTCTCTTTAAACGTACCCTCCAGCTTCATATTGATTAGTTTGATGTTGGTGATGGAAACCATATCACACACAGATTATAGGACAAGAAAAATCAGCAAGATTGTTAGTGTGTGTTAAAAGGAGTCTAACATTGTCCAACTGCCATTTGTTCTGGCTAACAGTGTTTTGACACATCATTGGGTATTCGTGAGAAAAACTCATGCAGTTGGGGAATGTGTCCCCAGGAATTGCCACTTTTTCAACGTTGGGTAACATAACATGCCTTGATGCATCTATACTGTTGGTTTTAGCACTTAAGATAAACTCCAAAAATACTTGGATTTCAGTGGTAATTGGTCAGTGGTCAGATTTTTGTAGACAAACGTGCTGCTTGAGATATACCCAAAATATATCTGAATTGTAGAAGCAAGCTGTGCTTGGGTGATATTTTTTCCCCCACTTTTTGGGCAAGTGCGGTATACTGTAACTTAAGTGTATGAGTTGAGGAAACAAAATGTTGCTTACACATATGCCAACATTCATGTCTGTTCTAGGAACCTCAGGTCCACAAGGCAAACCACCTCCACTCTTGCAAATGACAGCTAAAAGACCTGGTCTCCTTGGGTTTTCACCACACCAGCAAGCAAAACGTCCATTGCTTGGGGAAAAACCGGGCCTTCTACCAACACCGCATGGTGAGTAGTACGTGTAACGTGCAGATAAGTGACTCTTCGCCACATGGCCATCAATGAAGATTTGCTTTACTTGGCAATTTAAGATCCTTGTTTTAGTGGGGCTCAATCCTCTCCTTTATCTGACTGCTTACAAAGCATTTTTCTTCCAAAAGCAAATGACATTTTTCAGTGCATGGTACAAACATCTGTGAAATACTTGCAAAATAACTTGGATGTATTGCAGGCCCTTGCTATTTTATGGATTTATTTATTGGAAAGAAAGGTTGTACACATAGAAAATAACCATCAGAGATAGTGTTATGAAATATGCGAAGCAGTGACCAAAATGTATAATTAATATGGATTGAAGGTTAATGAAAGAGTAGACCTATAAGTAAATCCCGTATGATCGAAAAACAAAAATGTACATTTTACAAAACGAAAAAAAACAAGCAGATCCGTATCTACTCTTTTTAGAAATACAACCTTCACACACCATTTAGGTATGGAGACTATAAATCAAGTCTCTTTGATTTTATTATTTTGTGAATGCTTATCTTTACTGGATGCTAGGAAACCTATTTAGCAATCCCCTCTATCTTCCCATTTTGTTACACCTCTTATAATCATCTGGTGAACCAAGAGCTGGCAAATGGTGAGATGTGGAGGAATACAGAGTGATAAGGGAGTTTAAAACATACAAAAAAAATATAGTTCAATTACCCCAAAAGAAAGTGTCACAGGCGCTAATATCACGTGGTCTAAGGTTATAAGAACAAAATACTGCAGCCAGAAAAAGAGGTGGAACGTGTGGAAACTTTACAAAACAAACGAGATTTGAGGACATGTAAAAATAAGAGTCCTCAAGGCGCCCATAGAGCGTAAAAGCAACGATTTTACAAAGGCAGTGTTCAATGCTGAGCAGAGACACCAAGCCTATTCAAAATTTGTTGTAATTATACACTCTGCGCACCTTCTGAACTCTTAATTCTATTATATATATGTATATTATATATATATATACATATATATATAAACTCCCATACAACCACGCTAAACTAAAACCAAAGTTTTCGCTTGAATGGTCATTACAGTTTTTAAACCCATCTACTGTGCCAAGGCAACCTATCAAGGTGGATCCTATCCTGACACCATTGCACAGCCTTCTGTATTTTCTCTGCCAAAAGACAAATTGTTGGGTTGATCTGAATACCTTCTTCATGAAACACAATTAGCCTTTGGGGAAGTGAGCCTGTCTCCCTGGAGGAGCAGAGCTTGAAGGGTTAGTGTTTACAATGCATTCCATAAACAGATTTGTAAGCGTTACTATACTTCTAGCTTCATTTAAATATGTGTTAGGAAAGCTCAATGAGGGTAATTGATCAACTCTGCACAATTGATCTTCAGTGTATCTGTCAACGTCTCATTCTCATTGGACAACATATTTTCAGAGGTCAGCGAAGTCTTGTGGAGACTATAGGATTCATTCACAAAGCAACCAACCACCCACACCGGTTGCCACCGGTGGAATGGGAGAACACCCAATTCACCTCAGGATCCACCGGTAGAGGGAATGGGAGAACACCCAATTCACCTCAGGATTAAACCCACTGAATATTAATCAAGAACTAAATACTAGAAGTGTGGAGGCCCTGAATAATGGGGACGGACCACTAAATCAGATGTTAAAAATGTGGCATAAAAGTCACATTAGGTGGGGCAGATCAGAAGCCATTAGTACTGCTAGGAGTAAGTCCTAAGATTTTGTGTAGCCAGGCAATGATTGACTGTATGCTACGAGTTGATTGTCCAGCGATTTTGCTCGATGAGCGGTAACGTGCTCTGATGCCTGAGTCACGTGACACGGAAATAAGGGAACCTATACTGGTATACAAATATTTGACATTGATGCACTATTGGTGGAGCAATTAAGGTATGAGAAGAATTTATAGTCGAAGGGCTGACAGTTCTAACCTGCTCTTGACGAAGCTGTGAGGTTAATGGCAAAACACACTTCAAGTGCTTTTTGGTGATGGTAACGGTTTTTTAGCAGCTCACTTTATTTTTTGTAGGACTGTGTTGTAGCCTCCTCATGTGCCAATATTTAATGCGGGTGAAGTTAGCGTTGAGTTTGTTTTGTTTTCTCCTCTGGTTTTCTAGACCAGTGTTTCTCAAACCTCTCCTCAGGACCCCCAACCAGGCCAGATTTTGCAGATCACCTTGGGGAAATGCAGACTGAATCCTGCAATCACTGAGCAGTAAATTATATCACATGTGCTGGGCTTCACATATCTGGAAAACCTGACCTGGTTGGGGCTCCCGATGAGAGGTTTGCAAAACACTGTTCTAGACCTACATTTGGGGTAATATGCAAGGGACAGGTTATAAATCATACCATTTTTAGGGTCATACTGAGTATTTTTTCTATATTATTATTATTAATCTTTATAAAGCGCCAACATATACAGTTGCAAGACAAAGTATGTGAACCCTATGGGATTACGTGGAGTTTTGCATGAATTGGTCATAAAATGTGCTCTGATCTTCATCTAAGTCACAACAATTTGAAAAACACAGTCTGCTTAAAATAATACAACACAAATATATGTTTTCATATTTTTATTGAACAGAACATGTAAACATTCACAGTGCAGGGTGGAAAAAGTATGTGAACCTTTGGATTTAATAACTGGTTGACCCTCCTTTGGCAGCAATAACCTCAACCAAACGTTTCCTGTAGTTGCAGATCAGACCTGCACAATGATCTGGAGTAATTTTGGACCACTCCTCTTCACAAAACTGTTTCAGTGTAGCAATATTCTTGGGATGTCTGGTGTGAATCGCTCTCTTAAGGTCATGCCACAGCATTTCAATCGGGTTGAGGTCAGGACTCTGACTGGGCCACTCCAGAAGGCGTATTTTGTAGGGTTGAAGCCATTCTTTTGTTGAATTACTTGTATGCTTTGGATCATTGTCCTGTTGCATCACCCATCTTGTGCGGAGCTTCAGTTGGCGGACAGTGTCTTACGTTTTCCTGCAAAATGTCTTGATAAACTCTGGAATTCATTTTTCTATCAATGACATCAATCCGTCCAGGCCCTGAGGCAGCAAAGCAGCCCCAAACCATGATGCTCCCTCTGCCATGTTTTACAGTAGGGATGAGGTTTTGATGTTGCTGTGTTGTGCCTTTTTTTTCTCCACACATAGTGTTGTGGTTTTTCCAAACAACTCAATTTTGGTTTCATCTGTCCACAGAATATCTTGCCAGTAGTGCTGTGGAACATCCAGGTACTCTTTTGCAAACTTCAAACGTGCTGCAATATTCTTTTTGAACAGCAATGGCTTCCTCCGTGGTGTCCTCCCATGTATTTCATTCTTGTTTAATGTTTTCCTTATTGTAGATGTGTCAACAAAAATGTTAGCATGTGCCAGAGATTTCTGTAAGTCTTTAGCTGACACTCTAGGATTCTTCTTTACCTCATTAAGCATTCTGTGCTGTGCTCTTGCAGTCATCTTTACAGGACGACCATGCCTAGGGAGAGTAGCAACAGTGCTGAACTGTCTCCATTTGTAGACCGTCTGTCTTACCGTGGACACATGAACATCAAGGCTTTTGGAGATACTTTTGTAACCCTTTCCAGCTTCATGCAAGTCAACAATTCTTGATCGTAGGTCTTCTGAGAGCTCTTTTCTGCGAGGCATGATTCACATCAGGCAGTGCTTCTTGAAACCAGTAAACCCAAAACTGGTGTGTGTGTTTTTAAAGGGCAGGACAGCTTTCAGCAACACATCCAATAATATCACACTGATTGGACTCAAGGTTGGCTCACTCCTGGCTCCAATTAGCTCTTGGAGAAGTCATTGGGCTAGGGGTTCACCTACTTTTTCCAAACTGCACTGTGAATGTTTATATGTTATGTTCAATAAACACATGAAAACATATAATGTTTGTGTTGTATTATTTTAAGCAGACTGTGTTTTTCAAATTGTTGTGACTTGATCAGAGCACATTTTATGGCCAATTCGTGCAAAACTCAACGTAATCCCAAAGGGTTCACATACAGTGGTGTTCAAAATTATTCAACCCCCACTGAAATTGAGTGTTTTGGCCAGTTTGACATTTATTTTGATCATTCAGTCATCTTGCTTACAATTAAATCAAAGAGGCACGTGTAGGTCAGACAAATATAACATAACATTTATAATGAAATAACCACAAATGTCTTTTCTGTGCTCACATCATTATCAGTTTTATTCAACCCCCAAGTTATATTCAATCTTAGTACAACATCCTTTTACAGTTATAACAGCTTTTAAACGTAAAGCATAGCTTGACACAAGTGTCTTGCAGCTATCTACGGGTATCTTCGCCCATTCGTCATGGGCAAAAGCCTCCAGTTCAGTCACATTCTTAGGCTTGCGCACTGCAACTGCTTTCTTTAAGGCTAGGGTCAGACTAATGCATTTTTCGTTTTGTCTGTGAAAAAGTGCGTTCGAACGAATGGACGCATTTTTTCACGGAATATGCGATAGCGGTCATACGATGCACCTTTTCGTCCGTGATTTTGTACGGATCATCAATAAAACACTTTGTGTCTGGACGTTATGTTGGCCGGACATTAGCAGCGTCTGACGTCTCCCAATCACGCACACACGCCTCTAGCGGACGCAGCGCACTCTGTACGTCCGTACTAGAGGTTTGACGTTGTAGAAAAAATGCGTTCGTTTGCCACTTGCGTTGCGCGGACGAACTTTCGTGCGGCCGTACTTCGTGTGTTCCCCGGCATTGGTCGTCATTTGCTGCTAGCACGGCCGTGATTTCGTGCGTCTAAACGCACGTTAAAACTGCTTTCGTCTGACCCTAGCCTTAGTCCCACCAGAGGTTCTCAATCGGATTTAAGTCTGGTGACTGCGATGGCCATTCCAAAATGTTCCAGCCTTTAATCTGCAACCATGCTCTAGTGGACTTGGAGGTATGCTTGGACCTTTCAACAGGACAATGATCCCAACGTCTCCCAAGCCTCAGGTTTGTGACGGACTGCATCACATTGTCATCCAATATCTCCTGGTACTGAAGAGAATTCATGGTACCTTGCACACGCTGAAGCTTCCCTGTACCTGCAGAAGCAAAACAGCCCCAAAGCATGATTGACCCCCGCCATGCTTCACAGTAGGCAAGGTGTTCTTTTCTTCATAGGCCTTGTTCTTCCTCCTCCAAACATGGCGTTGATCCATGGGCCCAAACAGTTCTAATTTTGTTTCATCAGTCCACAGAACACTATCCAAAACTTCTGTGGTTTGTCCACATGACTTTTGGCATACTGCAGTCGACTCTTCTTATTCTTTGGAGACAGCAAGGGGTGCGCCTGGGAGTTCTGGCATGGAGGCCTTCATTACGCAGTGTGCGCCGTATTGTCTGAGCTGAAACTTCAGTACCCACATCTGACAAATCTTTTCTCAGTTCCTCAGCAGTCACACGGGGACTTTTCTCCACTCTACGCTTCAGGTAGCGCACAGCAGTCGAAGTCAGCATCTTCTTTCTGCCACGACCAGGTAGCGTTTCAACAGTGCCCTTTGCCTTGAATTTGCGAATGATGCTTCCTATGGTCTCTCTTGGTATGTTTAACATCTTTGCAATCTTCTTATAGCCATTGCCCTTCCTGTGAAGAGTAATCACCTCTTCTCTTGTCTTCCTGGACCATTCTCTTGACTTCACCATGTTTGTAACCACACCAGTAAATGTCTAGAAGGAGCTGAGTATCAGTCATTTTAAAGCTGCCTAATTGGTGCTTATTATGCTTTATTGCTGCTCCGTGACATCCACAGGTGTTTTCAATACCTGATTGAAAACACTTGGATGAACCTCTGTTCTTCAGAGTGGTAGTCTTTAAGGGGTTGAATAATTGTGTCAATGAAGAATTCACAAAAGAAACATTTACTACTGTATTACAAAACCTGTTGATGTCATTTTAGTTGCATATGGTTCTTTAAAAAGTCCTTGTAGGATTTCATTCTGAATACAATTACAAATGTACACTAAATTCCCTAAAACCCTTTACAGCATTGGGGGTTGAATAATTTTGAACACAACTGTACTTTTTCTTGCAACTGTATACTCAAGCATTAGTATTTATTTCTTATCTAGTGACCTTTTGCTTTGCTCTTGTTGTGGGGCTCTAGTGTTCCCTGTGCTCAGTCCCTAATCCTGGTGAGCCAAGAATAGTTTTAGTTCGTGTATAGTGAGGATGGTATTATGCATTATTCATCGGAGAGCATATGGTTCCTTCTTGCTTTCATGGGTCTCCTTTGTTCTATCTGAGGATTCTTGATACTTTAGAACCTGCATTATCCATTTACTATTCAAGCACGGTTTTTAGTAATACACCTTTTTGTGGTGTCTGACTGTATTGAATTATTTATTGTATAATCTAATAAAGATTTTTGCCCCATTTTTTAACACCCGATTTACTGGACCAGCCCTAGGGTTCAGGACCTCCACACTTATAGTATTTAGCCACAAAGCACCACAATTTCAGTGCTGTGCACTTTGGAGCAGTTTGGTGCAATGTTGTGAGTCTATTTTGCTGACATTTCGGTGAATTCACTATTCAAAGAATGGTTACTGTATTGCGAAGATAGTCGCTAAAGCCCAACAAAAAAAAGTTGAATATTGCCGAACAGCTCCGAACTGGCCTTGGTGAATTCCACTGAGCTGCTAAAAACAAACCTGTAGTTTCCTATTTTCCTAATAGGTGTTTATACCAATAAAAATGTATTAAAATGTGTCTAAATAATGGTCTGTTACAGAATAAAAAAAGCCTTTTAAAAAATTGAGAAACAAACATTTCATCTAAAAAGTACAAAAAGGTCTTCAAAAGAATGTTTTGCTGAAAAATGAAAAAAGTGTCTTAAATTTTAAAAGATAGTTTTTACATTAAATCCTATGGGATTCACCTGTTTAAACATGGAAAAACTGAAAATCAGGGCATTTCGACGTGTTGTGTGTAGAAGACACGATAGTTTGCGATGGGGCAATTTCGGGACCGGCAGACTGCACCAGTATTTTGTGAATTGACAGCTTAGTGAATAGACGAATTGGCCCAAAATTGCAACAAACAGGGAATTTCACAGTTTGGTGCAATTACCGAGGTTGGTGAATAACCCCTTACGCCACTCTCTGCTATGACCTCTCGGCATGACACTGCAAGTAAGTGATTGGAATTACACAGTGTATACGGAAATGTTTGAGTAAGCAAAATTGCTCACATTTGTATAGGATTAATTTTCATATCTAATAAACCAAGTTGTCTTGGCTTTGACAGGGTCACTTTAATTCCCCTGGAGTGCATATGTGTGTGGGATTGTTCCCTAAAATTTAAATTGATGCAAAAGGCGCCCTAAGTTCATTATGGATATTGCAAAAAATCATGCAAAATGTTTGTAAAATAATGCCAGGTGAGTGCAAAATATTCCCAGGTTAGTTAACAAGTTTAGTTAAATACTTGATATTTCTTGCACTTTTGACCCTAATGTGCTCATTGCAACAATTGACTGTTCGCACTTTGACATCACCACGGAGGGCGGCTCATGCAGCTTGTGTATTATTGACCCCTTTATGTATCACCCACCAACTAGCGTAATGGTGACGCAAACTGTTGTATTAAGGACAGCTATAGTTTGAGATACCACAGGGAAAGCAAACCTGTCCAGGTGTAGCAGATATGTGAATACTCAGCCAAGAATCGATTCATCGGATAAAATAAAATTAGTTTACTTAGAATTTGTTTATGTATAAATCAACCCCTCCAATTTGCATAGTGTATGTAACTTTTCTATATACATACACAAATTGCGTATCTTGTGTCACTTACTTTTCACACACACACAAGGTACATGAGCACCTGCTCAGAGTGATAGATTGGTGCTGTGTGTGCAGCTTAAGCATGTGTCTGCTTTCTCTCTGAACAAACGCTGCTACGAGCACTCGGATAGACATGATGTCTGCACGTAACAAGGGGAGAAAGGAGGAGGCACTCCATGCAGCCTGACCACTTTAGAAAGCTAAAATGGCCAGGGTGAGTAGAGTGTACTTTTAAAATAATTTCATGAACAAACTGAGTGGGGCTATGGAACAAAGGTGGGAGAGGGTGAGTTTAGGCAAGGGACCAGTCCCGATTGTGGGAGGGAGTTTAGGGAAAGTGACCAGACAAAAGGGTGGGATCGCAGCTCCAGACTGGAGAAAGGGTGGCAGGGAGGGTGGAGTGGTGGAACAGGACTCCAGCTCCAAGTAAGTAAAAACGATGATGGTGCAGCTCCTCCACCCAGTGACAGTACCCATGGTCTGTGCTATAGTTCTGCTACCATTGTAAACTAAATAAAAACAAACTGGTTATGTCCATAATATCCTTCCTGGTAAAATACTTTCTCAAAAAAAAAAAAAAGGCAATACCCCAAAACACAAAATCATACCAAGTAAAGTAGTCGCAGGTCAACTCTGAAGTAGCGTCTGAGGTTATTAATGTTTAACTGTTTCTAAACACTACCAGGGTAATTCAAAGAGAATCAAAGTCACCGCACGTTCGGTGACTTTTCGTTCTCTTCAATTCGGTTCGTTTTGCCGATCCCATTTCGGTGACCCTGCGGTGTATTCAAGCACCACAGGGTTCCCGAATTGCAGGGAAAGGCTGCCGCAAACCTGACGAAAGCTAACCGCAAAACCCGGCGAATGCACGCCGAAAACCCGCAAAAACATCTGGATTAACCCGCGGAAAACCACGGAAAAACCCAAGCAGGAGCCGATCACACGCAGCGAAGCCGCCGGAAAAAACCGACACAGCAGACGAGTGAAGTGAATAAATTAGGAAAACAGTTTGCTTGAATGTTTGAAAAGTGAAACGTTGTTTGCAAAGAAACTACTGAGCGAAAATGTCTGAAATTTACATATGAGGTCCAAGGAATGATAATAGAAAGGTCTGTTACAGGAAAAAGAAGTAAACTTAAAAAAAAATCCATAAAAATGCTTAAAATATCCTAAAAAAATCTATAAATAAAGAGACTCTTTACTGCAGAATTTTATAATGAACGGTTTATTAGATATTGGATTAAAACGGGAATATTTTTAACATTGAAGGCTATGGGATTCGCCTGAATAAATCTGCTGCGTGAAATCACCGAATGGCAGGGCATTAGGGGAACCTTTCACTGCTGGTTTGTGTTCTCTGAATAGCCGAAGCAGTGCTTTTTTATGGGGATTTCACTGCCCTCGAACAGGCACCGTATGTGCAGGCAATTCGCCAGGATTTGGCGTATTGCCTGCTCTCTGGATAGCCAAATGGCCAAGAAAGGTAACCGAACGCTGATTTACCTTTGGCTACCTTTGGTTACCTTTCTTCAGCCATTCGGATCTCTTTGAATTACCCTGTATGTGCTGTACACAAACCGATTAATCGACCAGCCGATTTAATCAATAACCTAGTTAACTATTTCCATTATCGATGAGTTGTTTCAGCACTACTAGAGATCAAGAATTCCACAGTTAAAATCATACTATTTCCGCACATTACACAGATGGTAAAAAGGTGCAACACAACTAATGTATTGTTGGTTAGTTTATAAAATGTAAATAAGGATAATCTGCTAAATATGCTGTTTCTCTTTCTTTAATTTCTTTTCAGCTGTACCTCCAGCTCCCAGCCCACTTCTCTGGCCGTCAAAACCCAAACCTCTGCTCGGCTAAGGTCATAACATCCCGTCCTCCATACTTTCATGTGTTATGAGTTATAGCTATAACTCCACATTATAAGTGCACTGCAGAACTGCAACAGCAAAATCAAGTCCCCCACATTCCCATAGGATGAATTTTTTTTTTTTATTTTTTTTGTGTCTATTGTATAGGTATTTTTCCCTCTCATTGAAACTTTTGAGTGAAACCAACCGATAAACAAGGCATTTGTGGTCTTGGTCAGTTAAGTAAAAATGTATGAGAATTGTGAGGTTTTTTTTTTTTTTATATATTTTTTTGTCTTTACCTTTTCTTGGAATAAAGATTTTGTTTTACACAGCCACAGTTTATTCCCTTCTTTTCGCTTGCGGTCGCATTTAGCAAATCTTATAAGTTATTTAAGAAAGTGCCCCAGGAAAGCCTGGGTGAAAATAATAAAGTCCACAGCACTTTGAAGCCACATACCACCTATCAAGATGCTTTTCCTCCTGTGGCATAACGGCATCCAATTTGTCTGTAGTGCAGTGGTGTCATTTCTTCAATGATTGTTTTTTTCCCCCATCTCCTCTTAGATTGTAAGCTCTTGAGCAGGGTCCGCTCTCCTACTGTTCTGTGTGTTTAACTTGTATGTATATTTGTTATTCTGCCTCCCATTCTACAGTGCTACAGAACTTGTTAGCGCTTTATAAAAACTTGTAACTATCATGACCACATCTTGCGTAGAGTCCATGGAATGTGAGCATTCTACCTCAGCTTTTAAAAGTGACAGAAATAAGAAATCAGATGCCTAATCCTGTGAAGTATTGACTGAGCTTTACAGACTACAAAAATTGACATATCTTTTGAAATGCGACTCTGTGTGTTTCTGATACCTCTCTCTGTGAATCCCTACACTGGCTCCCCATCAACTGCAGGAATTAAATTCAAATTACTCACCCTGACCTACAAAGCCCGCACTAACTCTGTTCCCCACTACCTGTCCGCACTAATCACTAAATATACCCTAGCTTGTCTCCTAACATCCAACAATGATCTACTTCTGGCATCCTCCTTAAATATCACATCCCATGCCAGATTGCAGGACTTTTCTTGTGTGGCGCCAACCCTATGGAATACGCGTCCTCGCAATATCAGACTCTCCCCAAATCTGGAGTCTTTTAAACACTTTCTAAAGTCATTTCTGTTCAGGGATGCCTGCCATACAACTCTGTAATAAACATCCAACAAACCGTCCTAATCTCTCTCTATTCCCATCATTGCAGTTCTCTCCTCCTGTTTCTCACCACTTCACCCATCTAGATTGTAAATTCCCACAGGAATAGGGCCCTCAGCTCCTACTGTATATGCTAGTGAAATATTGAATTGCCCGTTTGGTGTATTGTAAAATTGTCTGGTTACCCATTTTAGTTCTGTGCAGCACTTCAGAATGTGTTAATAATAATATTAAATAATCTTTCCTGATCTACAACATTAACAATTTTTATTTGGAGTTACAGTTACAGGTATTTATAAGGTGCCAACAGGTTTTGTAGCACTATACAATGGGCACGACATAACAGATTTACAGACAAGTTAGACACAGAGAAAAGTGAGAGGCCCCTGCTCCGGAATTTATAATCTAAGAGGAGAATGCTGTCACACTAAGGTGAGGGTCAGTAGCCGCGTATGTGAAGTAGCGGGGTGTATATCGGCTCTACAGGAAGGTAGAGCCAGAAGGGTACTAATGTTGCTCAGGAGAGCATTGGGGTTATGGGTACCTCAGGTGATAACCTCAGTTCATTGGCAGTGCAGTGAACTGGACTGGGTATACCTGCTATTAAGGGAGGAAATGTAAGCAGGGGCACAGGTATGGAGAGCTTTATACGTGAGCACCATTATTTTCACTTGGATTCTAAAGGAGACTGAGCCAGGGTAGAAATTGACAAGGGGCGAGGTGTGGGAAGTTCGGTTCATGACCCTGGCACAGGCGTTCATCACAGACTGCGGAGGGAGAATTTGGGATCTCTTAAGGCCAGAGAGGAGGAGGTTACAGTAGTCAAGGTGGGAGATAATAAGAGCGTGGATGAGTTTATTTTAGTGCAGTCTTGATTAAGAAAAGTGTGGATGCGCGCAATGGTTTTTAAGGGTCATAATATTTAATATGTGGGTAAAAGCTTCTTGATCCAAGGAGAAATCTGACAGCCATTCTGGAAGGAATTTTTTCCCAGTGTGTTGCATGTTGGTGAGCGCTTCAGACTGGGTTTTTTGCTGAACCCAATGGACGCAGTCCTTTGTCAGCCTATGTAACTATGTATTTGGAAATGGCAAGATTTGGTTAATAACAAAGTGAGGAGTGAAGGACAGATCGGAGCAGAAGAGGACACCGAGGCAATGAGCAGTCCCACTTTATCTAAAAAATGTGAAATAGAATGACATTGATTAGTCCCTGGATTCTTCTTTTGGTAAATCACATTTTCGGAATGAAATCCCACTTTTTTAATAAAATTATTTTTTTCTTGGATTTTTTTCCAATGTCCTGCATAGGCCATGTACCTGGTCTCTACTAGATTTAGCAAAGGGAACAATACAGAACCGAAACAGCTGGATTCTGGTCCAGAAGGCCGGATTGTATGACATTTTCAGTAAAAATACTGATTGTCTCTCTATAGCATTATAAACCGAAGAATAGTTTGAAATGTTAGACACTATTCAATGTGTATTCTGCTCTTACTGGAAGTTCTCCAGAGTTTTGTTCTTATTTTTTGCATTTATTTCTGATCTATTTATTTAATAATTTGCTTTGCTCTTTATTCATCTTATCGGAGACCAGTAGTAAATTGACACAGAAATCTTTAGAACCTATGGCAAATTTAGTAATTTTGCAAAAGTGTCTTCACAAATGTTGATCTTTCACTTCATGTTTTCCTCCAGAGGAAGCCTTGGTAATTTGCTGTTTTACGAGCAGGAGACTCAAAGAAATAGATGTGGATTGCTCTTCCTAACATAAAAACTTGATTCTAGGCAGATTTCCACAGCCATAGTTTATAGCGAAACCCTACTTATTAACAGTAAAGCTTCTTAAACACATCGCTGTCACGTGAGGCCAGCAATGCATTGCTTCACAAGTGCTGTTGCCTCCTGAGATGAAAACTGGATTAAATTCCTACTTTTCCAGGTTTCCCATGGCTCGGTTTTGGCATGACATGCTTAATGAGCGCATAGATTCTCCACCACTCAGAGGCCTGCTCTATGATATTTGCATCTAACCAATACATGAATAAATATGATGTAATGAAAACATGAGATAAACTAAAAACATAAACCTATTTTAATTTAATATAGAAGCCAACTCCATTGAAATCAAGAAAATTTACAGAAGCATTGGGCATTTTTCTCTATAGCTAAGCAACTTGTCCAGCTATGTGCTATTTTTATGTTTACCTTTCCATCCAGAACAACACTCTTTTATTGGTAGTAGTATAGTGGAAAATAGTGTTGCAAAGTGTCATGTGCTTTATAATGACCGAAAGATTGACACTAGCATTCAGAAAGAAATATGCAAGCTGCTGCCATGAGGTCACCACCACCATTGTACATAAGGACACAAGCACACACAGAAAGTTTACAGATTGTAAACCTATCTTCCAACACATATTTGCTCTCTGACAACAACTGACAAGAAGTGCAACAGTGTTTTACATTTCAGCTCCGCTAAACGTAAGAAAATGACTGATTTCAGAAGCAGCTACTTTGTGCAAGTTGAAAGGTCCCTCGGCTCTGCAAGATGGTCTCAACTATAGACTCCCATCATGAATATCACTGCTGTTGCTCTTTGTCACGGGTAGCTTAAGCTCTAATTTGTAAAAAAGGGTTAGTGCTTCAACTGTGACACCATCTTTAACCCATTACATGCACTGATGAGTAAGTGGACGTTTATTTAAAGATTACAGTTTCAGAAGAGTGCTTGATGTGTGGCTCCTGGCTCCATAAAATAAGTATCAAGGTTGTGCTTTATTGGTGAATGAACTGTCCTCCACGCAGTTATGTTTACAGTTTCCACCTCATGTAGTTGTGCTTTTTTGTAATGCAGACTGATATAAGGAAGCTATTTTCAGCAGGAAGTACATTCAGCATCCTGTAGGGCACAGGTCAATTCTTTCAGCAGTTTTGTGTATCAAGCATCGCTCAACTCCTGCCTTTTGCATACCGTCATACCTATTTAAGTACTTGTTAATATGGTTATTCATTCTGTTTAAATTAGTATTCCTGCCTGCTTTTGGGTCCATATAACAGACATCAGTATCAGAAATCTGCACATTGTAGCTGCATCATACTGTATATGTGATCAATGTGCCTCCAGTCTATTCTGTTTGATAACTCTAAAAACTGCAGCTACAAAGGAATAAACTCCAGTCTTACAGAAGACAAAACCACTTTTTCTGTCTGTCACGTCCAGGACTGGATTTGCACCTCAGGAGCCTGTCGGCACAGAAATGTGGAGCGCCCCTACACCCCCCCCCCCAACAAAAAAAGAAACATGCCAAAATTACTATTTAAATTTTCGTTTTGAGGCTACGAAAACTAAAAGAAAACTACATTTTAAAAACTGTTCTTCTCCGCACTCAAATCAAAAGAAGAGGCAGAATCTGTTGCCTTAGTTGAATTAGTTACAAGTATTAATAAAGCGCCAACAAATTCCTTAGCGCTGAACAAAGGGAGAAACAGAATAACAAATATACATGTTACACACACTGAACAGAAGGAGGGAGGTCCCTGCTCGAGAGTTTACAATCTAAGAGGAGAGGGGACCCTGCTCGAGAGCTTACAATCTAAGAGGAGAGGGGACCCTGCTCCAGAGCTTACAATCTAAGAGGAGAGCACAGGTGAAGGCGAATAGGGTATTTGATGAGAAGTTCAGTTTTCATGCGGTTGAGATTTAGGAGATGGAAGTCATCCAGTCAGAGACCGCAGATAGGCAGGCTGTAACACGGTCCAACACCGGAGGAGAGAGATCGAGAGAGGAAAGGTAGATTTGAGTGTCGTCAGCATAGAGGTGATATTGGAATCCATAGGAAGAGCTGAGGTTGTCCAAAGAGGCGGTATAGAGCTTGAAGAGTAGGGGACCCAGTACAGAGCCTTGAGGTACCCCAAATAAAAGAGGAACTGGTGGTTAAGAGACACCATTGAAGGAGACACTGAAGGAGCGAAAAGCGATAGGGAGAGGATCAGGAGTGAGCGGTGTCACTGAGGCCAAGTTGACGCAGTGTTAGAAACAGGAGAGGGTGGTCAACAGTGTCGAATGCAGCAGAAAGGTCAAGAAAAATAAGGAGGGAGAAGTGACCTTTGGTTTCAGCGGCAACTAAATCATTGGTCACCTTGGTCAGAACAGTCTCAGTAGATCGTTGGGACCGAGCGCTAGACTCGTGCGGATCGAGTAGAGAGTTAGCAGCAAGAAAACTGGTGAGCTGGTTATAGAGTTAGGATTTTGGAGGCAAAGCGGAGCAGTGAGATGGGTTCAAGAGGGAGGTAGGATCATGAGATGGCTTTTTTAGAATGGGGGTGATCAAAGCACGTTTGAATACTGAGGGTAAGATTCCAGAGGAGAGGGTGAGGTTAAAAGAATGAGTCAAAGCAGGGACAGTAACTGGTAGGACAGGCCGAATAAGGTGTGAGGGAATGGGATCAGGTGGTCGGGCAGGAGGACATGAGAAGTTCTGAGACCTCCTCCTCTGAGAGCGGAGAAAAGGAAAACTTTTAGGGTTATTCAGAGAGCGGTGAAAAGCAGGAGAATGACTGGAGAAGTGAAAATTCTAGGTCAAAATAACCAAACCAGAAAAATTCTCCCATTCATCTCACTTTCCAAATTGGCTATTTTGACCTAGAATTTTCCATTCTCCAGTCATTCTCCTGCTTTTCACCTCTCTGAATAACCCTGATAGTAGAAGAGGGGGCAGGGAGTGAGGGAGTCAGTGGGGTAAAATGGTTAAAGGAGGAGGGCAGTGAATGCAGCAGCATTGTTTGTTTTATATGTAAACGCATATATAGCCTCTGCTGTAGAACAGAAAAAAAATATTTAGCTTTTTTTTATTATTATTATGTTTACACATTGCATGGTCTTGTTTTGTATCATAGTAAAGACCAGACTCTGACCTTTCCAATGACACCTCACTTAACCTTATGCAGTGTACGATTCAGGGATGCAGGTTCCAAAGTCCCCCGGTCTGTCCTCACTGCAGTGCCATGGTCTAGGTTGTGAATTAAACAATGCATTGCTTCATCAGATACACACTTGCTGGCAGTTTGGTAAATGAGGTGACTTAGTGCAGCATCACTGTTCACTTTATAATTGTAAACTGAATAATAGTGCCGTGTTATAAAAAGAAAAAAAAAGCGAAAACTATTATTTTAATAGATATTTTATTTTTACATAAATCTAACATGGTTATATTTGATATCACTGGAAAGGTTATAAGCTACTCTTTCCAATGATACCTCAAATGACCGTCTAGCCCTTAGGGCTTCAGAGATACAGGGGTATAAATTATTGCAAATTTCTAAAGAAAAAAAGTTTCTTTAGTTATTCAACGAAATGAGCAAACAACGGAGTGCCAATCTGAGACTGGTGTATATAATTAAGCACTACACATGTCCATCAGTGTTTCTTCTAAATTCTCCCAGAATTCACTCTTTATAGTGGATAAACGTCTCTACCAAAGAAGAAAAAACCACAGATTGCGCAATACGTAGATTCAAATGTGTAGAAGGAGTTGAAAACGGTTATCCAACTCACATATTTCTGAGCCTTTTTCCCCGCGAACGTGAAAAAGTGCTTCCGAACGCATTGACGTATTTTTTCACGGAATGCGCAAAAACGGTCAGACGACGCGCATTTTCGGGCGTGATTTTGTACGGATCGTCAATAAAACTCTTTTTGCGTCTGGACGTTATGTAGGCTGGACATTAGCAGCGTCTGACATCTCCTAATCTCGCACACACGCCGCTATGCCGCAGCTGCGCACTCAGTACGTCAGTACTAGCGGTTCAGCGTTCTCAAAAAAATGCGTTCAAATTCCACTTGCGTTGCACGGCCGGACTTTTGTGCGGCCGTACATCGTATATTGGCCGTCATTGCCCGTCATCTGCTGCTAGTGCGGCCGTAATTATGTGCGCCAGAATGCACGTTAAAAGTGCGCTGGTCTGATCCCAGCCTATCCTAGGCTCTAGGATGGATTGCATTTATGGGTCTTCAATTCTATTCAGGTGCCCATTGACCCCCAATGCGCTTGTCGTCTTCAACCGATTTCCCCTGCAGTGGATAACATAAAATACCAAAACACTCCCCTAGTGCAACACCGTTAAGGTATAATGAAGTGGATATGTGTAAATGTCACACTCACATATTATTGAGCCGAAATTGGCTCCAAGATGGCGTATAGGAATTATAAGGCAATTCCAAAAACCTTCTTTAAAAGTATATTCCAGGAAGCAGCAGTGATGTAAAATACATTTAATACATAATTAAAACAATATTACCAGAACGCGTTTCGCTCCTCAGAGCTTCTTCAGCTGGTATCACTAGTCTTGTGTCTGCTGCTCCCTTATCTAATGTCTAAAATGTCCCAACAAATCATTCAGGAGTTAATTAACATCAGGTTAAAATCATTAAAAAAATTTGGAACCACATGTAAAGCCGATCATTACTCCGCTATCTTAACGCATGCGCATCATCGCTGCTCTCCACCGTGACACGCAGAAGTGCTGGCAATAATATCATGAGGTGTTTACACTCCATCCGCCATCTTGGCGTCTAAACCTCCCGTAACCTCGATACTATGCTGTCTTTGCGCCTGCGTGGCCTCTAACCTATTGTGTATTCATAGCGCATGCGTCCCGAGTACTGCGTGTCGAGATAGAACGCGGATATAGTTGCTGCCTTTCCCTATACGAGGGGGCGGCATATTTTACCACCGTAACCTCCCCGACAGGGTCAGCACCATCGTTCTGGCCCTGACGCATGACCACAGTGGACTCCAAAGCCCCACGATCAGTTATCAATATCGACCATACCTATGACTATACTACATAACCTTCAACTATAAATTCGAGCCTTATAAACCATTAAAGTGAACATATTATATCAATTAACAGGTGACTTTCATTTCTCCTATCTATACACCTACAATCGTACTATTTAAAGTGACAGTGATAATAATTGAGAAAAAATTTGAGAGCAGATCCCAACCATTTTAATTTAAAGGAAGGGTTTTATCAATGTGGCCAGTGTTTGGCCTGTAGATCTACAAGAAACACCAAAACTTTCTCAGGGAATTTTTATAATAAGAAAATTGGAAAATGGAGCAAAGATGTAATTTAATTAATGTAATGTAATTCCTTGACCTAGAAATCTATATAAAGGAGAATAAGATACACACAAAGACCTTTTTTAAGGATGTTGACACAAACACTTATATCGACAAAACTAGCTGCCACAATAATATTTGGTTAAAAGGAATACCAAAGGGTCAGCTGACAAGAATAAGGAGAAACTGCTCAGAAATTAATATGTTCGAAGAACAAGCAGAATCCCTTAAGAGTTATTTTATGGATAAGGGCTATAATGAAGATGAATTAGAAAATCTCATAAAGGAAGTGGATCAGGAAAGTCTTATAAAATATAAAACGCAAAAAGAGATCACAAAAGAGGTTCCATTTATCTGTGAATTTAATAATGAGGACCAGTTGATTAAAAAAATATTTAGGAAATATTGGTATATTCTGAAAAAAGATAAGGACCTTGACACGATATTGGGGGAAAAACCAAGAATAATTTTTCGAGGGGCTAAGAATATCAAGATTAGTGAAGAGTAAATTTGAGAGAGGAAAAAAAGAAGTTCCCAACCATTTTAATTTAAAGGAAGGGTTTTTATCAATGTGGCCAGTGTTTGGCCTGTAGATCTACAGGAAACACCAAAACTTTCTCAGGGAATTTTTATAATAAGAAAATTGGAAAATATATTAATATTGGAGGCATTTTAACTTGTTGCACAAAAAATGTTATATATTTATTGGAATGCCCTTGTGGGCTCCAATATGTGGGACGAACTAGCCGTGCCCTCAATGTGAGAATATCCGAACATGTAAGAAACATAAGGAATCAATATGAAAAACATTCAGTACCCCACCATTTTAAACATACACATAACAGCTGCCCAAAGGGCTTGAAGTTTAAGGCTAATAAAAATGTAAAATGTATTAATAAGGGCATGAATGAGACCACGATTCTAGGGAGGGAAGAAATGAAATCAATATTCGATTTAGGAACCATGGCCCCTAGTGGTCTAAATAACGATTTCAAATTGATCCATTTTCTTTAAAGAATATTTTAGTATATAGTTGGGTTCGCTACTTTTAATATAGAAGTCATACGTGTCTCATACATAAGCTATAACTATAAGAGCCTCTTCTTATATTGGTAAGAATTAAGAATGAATTGGCACTTTATAGATCACTGATAAAATGTTATAAGTTTAGCACTTTAAAAATAATATATAAAGGATGTTGTTTATAAATTGATATTTAATAATTGGCACGATTAGAGCACTTTAAAATATATACACTAGGAACTTGAACAATTGAGCCACTTTATAGAATATATGGCTTTATATTGGCGTTATCTATATTACGTTTGTTTGAACACTTTAGTTTGGTTTATTACCAAAATTAGATAACATCACTGTCACTTTAAATAGTATGGTCATTAGTATGGTTAAATATGGAAAAACGATGTCACTTATCGATTGTCCAATTATGGAGAGTATTTATAAATTATTGAATAATAATTGGCACTGTCAGAGCACTTTAAGACATATATATAAATTATTAATTAATAATTGACACTGTCAGAGCACTTTAAGACATATATATTAGGAATTAAAAATGATTGAGCTAATCCACAGACCATGTAGCTATATATTGTGGTGGATTATATCACGACTGTAAATTACTTTAGCCCATAATTGGGTTTATTATCAAATTAATTATTATCACTGTCACTTTAAATAGTACGATTGTAGGTGTATAGATAGGAGAAATAAAAGTAAGAATGTCACCTGTTAATTGATATAATATATTCACTTTAATGGTTTATAAGGCTCGAATTTATAGTTGAAGGTATGGCCAATATTGATAACTGATCGTGGGGGCTTTGGAGTCCACTGTGGCCATGCGTCAGGGCCAGAACGATGGTGCTGACCCTGTCGGGGAGGTTACGGTGGTAAAATATGCCGCCCCCTCGTATAAGGAAAGGCCGCAACTATATCCGTGTTTTATCTCGACGAGCAGTACTCGGCACGCATGCGCTATGAATACACAATAGGTTAGAGGCCACGCAGGCGCAAAGATGGCATAGTATCGAGGTTATGGGAGGTTTAGACGCCAAGATGGCGGACGGAGTGTAAACACCTCATGATATTATTGCCAGCATTTCTGCGTGTCATGGTGGAAAGCAGCTATTAAGATGGCGGAGTAATGATCGGCTTTACATGTGGTTCCAATTGTTTTAATGAATTTTACCTGATGTTATTTAACTCATGAATGATTTGTTGGGACATTTTAGACATTAGATAAGGGAGCAGCAGACACAAGACTAGTGATACCAGCTGAAGAAGCTCTGAGGAGCGAAACGCGTTCTGGTAATATTGTTTTAATTATGTATTAAATGTATTTTACATCACTGCTGCTTCCTGGAATACACTTTTAAAGAAGGTTTTCGGAATTGCCTTAATAATTCCTATACGCCATCTTGGAGCCAATTGTGGCTCAATAATATGTGAGTGTGACATTTACACATATCCACTTCATTATACCTTAACGGTGTTGCACTAGGGGAGTGTTTTGGTATTGTTTGTTATCCACTGCAGGGGAAATCGGTTGAAGACAACAAGCGCATTGGGGGTCAATGGGCACCTGAATATAATTGAAAACCCATAAACGCAATCCATCCTAGAGCCTAGGTTAGGCTCAGAAATATGTGAGTTGGATAACCGTTTTCTACTTCTTCTACACATTTAAATCTACGTATTGTGCAATCTATTTTTTTTCTTCTTTTGTAGAGACGTTTATCCACTATAAAGAGTGAATTCTGGGAGAATTTAGAAGAAACACTGATGGACATGTGTAGTGCTTAATCATTGTGACGGTGGGCCTGACCTGACATGGCACAAAAGGGGTGTGAGCTACTTGAGCAGTTAACAGACATGACCCATGGATGTATAAACAAAACAAGGGATTTATTTACAACAGTAATATATACAGCAAGGAACCAGAACACCACAATGAAACAAAAGACCTGAGCACTAGAATCAAACCATAGACCTGAACTAAATATACAATAGATAAACAAACAGTTGAACAACCAAGGACCTGGGAAACTATAGGCAGAAGGACATAAGAGAACTAAACACTAGAGTAACATGAGTTAAAACATAAACCTGTTTAAACCTAGAGAAGAAACATGAAATGCTAACATAAATACCAAACATGAACCATATGAACAAAACAGTATGAATAACCAAGGACCTGGGAGACTATAAACAGATGTAAATACAGAACTGGCGGAGGAGTAAACCCAAAACCTGAAAGTAAAGTATAAAGGGTAACTAGAACACATACAGGAAAACCTGAGCAAAAGATCCCTACTTCAGAACTGCAAGGTAAGTGAATAAGGATCAAGGCTTGGAACAAAGCAGACTGAAACATCAGAATGAGGCAGCGCCCTTCTTAGGGCGATGCCTGCGTATATAGCACATGACCAAATGAGAACAATTAAAGTCCAGGTGAGGTCCAGGCTTGGATGTGAACCATATGTCCAGAACTAAATGCAATGTCCATAGAAGGCAGAGGGGGCGCAAGATGTGCTAGAATGTCCAAAAACATGACTGGCAACTCCCACCTCTGCCAGAGGGGGCGCAGGACTTCACAATCATATATACCAGTCTCAGATTGGCGCTCCGTTGTTTGCTCATTTTGTATATTCTCAGGTTTTTAGAGGAACCTCCATATACGACGTGTAGCGTATATGATTATCCATTCTTCCTGAGGGCGCTTCACTGTTTCCTTCTTAGTTATAAAACGGCCCCCAGCGGCCCAAAAGTGAAGCAGCCTACCGGGATTCCTCCCAGTAGGCCAGTCCGGCCCTGCCTCTGAAAAACCATCCAGCACTCCAAAAATGCCCATAGATGAGTCCAAACCAATCGGTCCTCTGTCTTATCATGGGTAAGGGCTATGCCTCCATATACCCAAAGGTCAGCGTCAGACCTTTCCAACCAGGCCCGTCTTTAATATTAAATGGACCCTGGGCGAATATTTTCTTGGTCCCCCCAGAAAGCCCGCCCACTGCATAATTTTGCTCTCCACCCCTAACATCCCAACAAAACCAACAAATACATCAAGGACTTGTCTCAAAGCTTTAATAATGTAAACATAAAGAACTGGCTCACAAACCAGTCCTTAGAGTGATCTGTAACAGTACGTACCTGCCAATTATAGCCTCTTCTAGGCTTTTTATCATCATATATTAACAGTTGTATGTTCTTGGGAGAAAAGGCATGTCTATATCTTAATAACTTTCATTAATGAAGATCAAATGAACACAGTAATGAAACTCACAGCAATGTGCAATGTGTATGAGTGCATCACAGAGCTCTGCGGCAATAAAACTCACAGTATCGTGCAGTGTGTGTGTATCACAGAGCTCCACAACAATAAAACTGACAGCAATGTGCAGTGTGTATGAGCTCCACAGTTATAAAACACACTGTAATGTGGAGCGTGTATTCAACCCCCCCAGCCACAGCATATCAATTTATTCTCTTCCCAAGCCCCAGTACATCAATTTATTCACCTCCCAAGCCCCAGCATATCAATTTATTCACCTCCCAAGCCCCAGCATAACAATTTATTCACCTCCCAAGCCCCAGAATATAAATTTATTCACCCCCAAACACCAGTATATCAATTTATTCACCCCCCAACATATCAATGTATTCACCCCAAGCCACAGCATATCAATTTATTCACCCCAAGCACCAGCATATAAATTTATTCACCCGAGCCCCAGTATATCAATGTATTCACCCCCAAGCCACAGTATATCAATGTATTCACCTCAAGCCACAGTATATCAATGTATTCACCCAAGCCCCAGCATATCAATTTATTCACCCCAAGCATATCAATTTATTCACCCCAAGCTCCCCAGCAAATCAATTTATTCACACCCCCAAGCCCCAGCATATCGATTTATTCACACCCCCAAGCCCCAGTATATCAATTTATTCACACACCCCCAAACCCCAGCATATCAATTTATTCACACCCCTAAGCCACAGCATATCAATTTATTCACCCGCCAAGCCACAGCATATCAATTTATTCACACCCCTAAGCCACAGCATATCAATATATTCACCCCAAGCCCCCAAACCCCAGCATATCAATTTATTCACACCCCTAAGCCACAGCATATCAATTTATTCACCCCCCAAGCCACAGCATATCAATTTATTCACACCCCAAGCCACAGCATATCAATTTATTCACACCCCTAAGCCACAGCATATCAATTTTTTCACCCCCCAAGCCCCAGCATATCAATTTATTCACACACCCAAGCCCCAGCATATCAATTTATTCACACCCCCAAGCCCCAGCATATCAATTTATTCACACACCCCCAAGCCCCAGCATATCAATTTATTCACACCCCCATGCCCTAGTATATCAATTTATTCAACACCCCCCCCCCGGCATATCCCTTTGGCAGGTCGCTCACCACCAGTCACTACACCGAAAAGAAAATCACGCGGCCTCTCTGTCCTCCTTCACAGGGCACTCAGTGGCTGGCTGGCTCCACACCCTCTGTTGTGGGTGGTATTCCCTTCTGTCGCTGCGTGCCCTATGGCGGTGCCAATGCACCCGCTGCAGCGGTTTGAGAGTGCGCCGCTGGGCCCCCCTGGGGGATGATGATGGTGAGGAGTCAGATCATGATGATTTTGGCTCTGGATGCCGGAGCTGAGGGAAACTGGCAGAGCCCACTGAACCAGCCAATGCATGCCAAAACTGGGCCCTACCAACCAGTGGGCCCTTGGACAGTGCCCGAGTGCCTGATGGGTCAGCTCGCCCCTGGCGCTAGCATGTAAAGTAAGTTTACATGATGGCAGCGGTGGTCGTCCATGGTTTACTCGGGCCCAAGGGGCAGCTGCTTTGGGCCCCTCAACAATAACTGGGCCCGGGGCAACTGCCCCTTTTGCCCTGCGTTAAAGACGGTCCTGTTTCCAATGATACCTATCATTATGTGAAGTGTAAAAATAAAATTGGAAACCAGCAGAATAGTCTGCTTTTAACTTTTAAAACGAACAGTGTAGCTGCAACAACATGCCTTTGTAATATCACATGCTGTGAACAAGTGCTTCATAGATGACACAGTGCGTGATTACATTTTAGAAGATGCGGGGTGTAAGCTCTTTGAACCCCTGCATTTTCATACCATACACACAAGGTCAAAAGAGGTGTCACTGGAAAGGCCCGAGTCTGGCCTTTCTATTGATAGCAAACCTAACTGTGCAATTCGTGACAATAATTTTATGTATATATATATATATATATATATATATATATATATATATATATATATATATATATATATATATATATATATATATATATATATATATTCCACTAGAATGCAGCATTGTTTGCTGATAACAAGAACAGTTCTGCTGCAATAACTTGCCTACTCATTTCCCATACCAGGAGCAAGTGTGGATTTGATGACACATTGTGTTGTAATTACACACTGGTCATCTACAAAAAAACAGGGGATTTCTGTAATACAAAATATAAACATAGGGTAAAACCCCTTAACACCAAATATTATAGCAGTATGCCAATTTTACACTCACAAACAATGAATTAATCGGGCATGTAAGTATGCAATGCAGGCTTAGATTCTTCATCGTTTCAGTTTCCCTTATGCAGCTCCAATGGCAATCAATATCATATGAGAAATAGAAGAATTGGACATAGTGAAGGACCACAGATATTTGTTTATTGCGCTTACAATGTTTAACAATATTAAACCACATATATAAAGTAATATCACCCGGTTCCAGTGGTATACGGCTGATCCGAGCCTCGATCCAACTGTCCCGGACCTCGTCACTCGGTGCATTTTGTCTGTCCGACTTCTTCAAGAGTGACCTTCAAACAGTTCGTGCACACCTATTTATCCATACAATAATAAGAAATCTCTAAGTGTGTATGAACTGTTTGAAGGTACGAACAATATCTTCCTCTGCATATTATAGAACTTCACTATATTTGTGTTGTACCTCTTATTTTGGAGGTTATTCCAGTGGACATTTATCGTTTTTGTGGACTGTGTTCTATAAGATATCCCACTAATCTAGTGTAAGATTCCTACACCTATTGTTTCACGTGTGCGCTGGGTCATCTGCTCTGTTTTCTACAATCATGGGAGTTGTGTCACGTTCAGCCACAATGGCGGTACCTGGCATGCGCCAAGTAGGGCCCAGGTAAGAGGAAAAGCCGCTATACGTAGAGATGCGTGACACAATCAGGATAAGGAAATAAACCACAGAAGACACTGGGGACCTCTGCACGGCTAATACCGAAGGAGCCCTATACTGATAGATCGGTCCTTAGAGTGGCCGAATCTGCACTAATGGAAAAAGGATACCTTGTAGCCGTGCAGAGTCCTGGGAAAAACACAGACACCTAAAGGAGATATACTCAATAACTTGCAGGGAAGGACTTCAATAAATTAAAGCCGTGGTCTACAGGGATACACAACATATAATACGATAAGCACAGAACCGCTAGGGATTCCCAGAAGAGTGGTCAATGAATAAGCCAGGGGTCAAAACCAAAACGTATACCTTGAGCCAAAGCGGGGATATAGCACCAGAGAAAATCCGTCAGCCAGGCCAGAGGGTCAATACCAGGAAGTCAATCAGAAACCTAGAACTCAGACAAGGGGGAAACACTGAGAAAGCACTAGGATAGAATAACAGGGAGCTCTCAGGAACAAATCTGTAGCTGAAGTGAACCAGGATGCAAGAGCATGGTGATATGGGCCCATGGCTTTAAATAGGGGAGTAATCAGCCCAAATCACCAGCAGAAGCTCAACGAGCAAAGAACTTAAAGCAGCACAGGGAAACACAGACATAAGGAATACAGAGGGCAGGGAGACAGGGTTGGAACGTGGGAACGTGACAAGTTGTAGTTCAGAAACATCTGGGGAGACGCAGTCAGACAGCCGTGAGTTAAAGTGTTCCCTTTTCCTTTAATCACTGTCAAACATTACGTTGAAAGGGTTATTCATGAAACTAGAGGTTTTTGTAAATTTCCAATGTAAACAATGTTGAAAACTGCTGACCTGAAAGTATGGCATATTTGTATTTTTATTCCTATTCTGCAGGAGGTGAAAACTGATCTTGAATACTTCCTTTAGATGCTCCTCACCTACTGTTTCCTGTATTTGCTCTATGTAACCAGGGCTTTTTTTTTTTTTAAACGGTTCACGCCAGTACTCATTACGACACCTAATGGCAGGGCAGATGGTCCTCCGCTAGGATGCGGAGGACATCTCCAGACCATCGTCGAAGTTCCACGGATCAGCGCCGATCGCAGACGTCTCTCGCAGGGGGCTTGCATCTTGGATGTCAGCCCAATCTGTGAGACCCCACCCACTGACTTCATTGCACATGGGTTGTAATGATGCCAGAAGTGGCACCCCCTGTCCCCCATTTGGGCAGGGAACTCCCTATGGAAGAGATGCCGGGGTCTTTTTTTTTGTGCATACATTTTTATTGAAAAGCAGTATTTAATATAAACATGTATTTTTCGCATAGGTCCCTTGTATTTTTCAGTTTTAAGCAGAAATAGAGGGGTTGAGGGAAAGAGTGAACGAGAAACGTCCATAGAAGAAAGGGCTTGCCCGAGCCCCGAAAGAAAAGCAAGAGAGGGAGGGGGTGAGGAAAGAGAGGAGGGGAAGACGCTCGTCTTGGAGCATAGCAGGCCTCACAGAAAACAGAGCGGCATATCACTGAAAAGACAAAGAACATAAACAATTGTAAAAGGCTGTCCGCACCCTAAGATCCCATCTGCTCAAGCCACAGTGACCAAACCTTATAATAGGTAGTGTATGGTTAGACACCCAGGGCTGGATTTACCATTAGGCTGAGTAGGCATGTGCCTACAGGCGCCTGCCACAAGGGGGCGCCTTGCTCTGTTTGTTTTTTTTACAATTTGCAATAATTTAGACCACAGTATCTCTGGAGCCCTAAGAGCTAGAGGGACATTTGAGGTATCATTGGAAAGGTCAGCTTATAGCCTTTCCAGTGATACCAAATATAACCAGGTTAGCTTTATGTAAAAATAAAATATCTATTAAAATTATATTCTCATTTTTTTTATAACACAGCACTATTATTCAGCTTACAATTATAAAGTGAACAGTGATGCTGCACTAACTCGCCTCTTTTACCAGACTGCCAGCAAGTGTGTATCTGGTGAAGCAACACATTGTTTAATTTACAACCTAGACCGTGGCTCTCCAGTGAGGAAGGACAGGAGAACTTTGGAACCTGCATCCCTGAATTGTACACCGCACAAGGTTAAGTGAGGTGTCATTGGAGAGGTCAGAGTCTAGTCTTTACTATGATACCAAACAAGACCATGTAATGTGTGAAAATAAAAAAAATGAAAAAAGTAAATGCAAAATATTTTTTTTCTGTTCTTCAGCAGAGGCAATATATGCTTTTACATATAAAATAAACATTGCTGCTGCATTCACTGCCCTCCTCCTTTAACCATTCTACCCTACTGACTCCCTCACTCCCCGCCCCCTCTTCTTCTATGTCTTCCTTTTCTACAGTCTCGGAGGAGGATGTAACAGAACTTCTTATGTCCTCCTACCCGACCACCTGTCCACTTGATCCTATCCCATCACACCCTATTCGGCCTGTCCTACCAGTTACTGTCCCTGCTTTGACTCATATTTTTAACCACTCCCTCTCCTCTGGAATCTTCTCCTCTGTATTCAAACGTGCTTTGATCACCCCCATTCCAAAAAAAGCCATCTCTTGATCCTACCTCCATCCCTCTACTGTCCCATCTCTCTGCTCCCCTTTGCCTCCAAAATCGTAGAACGTCTGGTCTATAACCAGCTCACCAGTTTTCTTGCTGCTAACTCTCTACTTGATCCGCACCAGTCCGGCTTTCACTCCCAGCGTCCACTGAGACGTCTCTGACCAAGGTGACTAATGATTTAGCTGCCACTGAAACGTAAGGTCACTTCTCCCTCCTTATTCTTCTTGACCTTTCCACTGCATTTGACACTGGTGATCACCCTCTCCTGCTCCTCACGCTGCGTCAACTTGGCCTCAGTGACATCACTCTCTCCAGGTCCTCTTCCTGTCTCTCTTTTCGCTCCTTCAGTGTCTCCTTCGCTGGTGTCTCTTCACCACCAGTTCCTCTTTCAGTTGGGGTACCTTAAGGCTCTGTTCTGGGTCCCCTACTCTTCTCGATCTATACCGCCTCTTTGGACAACCTCATCTCTTCCTATGGATTCCAATATCAACTCTATGCTGATGACACCCAAATCTACCTTTCCTCTTGATCGCTCTCCTCCGAAGTTGGACCGTGTTACAGCCTGCCTATCGGCTGTCTTCGACTGGATGACTTCCCTTTTCCTAAAGCTCAACCTCTCTAAAACTGAACTTCTCATCTCCCCTCCCTCTAAAACCTCCATTCCTGTGCCAATTCAGGTGAATGGTGCCACCATTACTTCTACCTCTCAAGCTCTATTGCCTCAGGGTCCTCTTGGACTCCAATCTATCCTTTACTCCTCACATTCAGTCTCTAACCAAATCTTGCTACTTCCACCTACAAAACATTGCACGCATCCGTCCCTTTCTTAATCCAGACTCTGCTAAAATGCTCATCCAAGCTCTTATTATCACCTGCCTTGACTACTGTAACCTCCTTCTCTCTGGCCTTAAGAGATCCCAGATTCTCCCTCTGCAGTCTGTAAAGAACACCTGTGCCCGACTCATACACCTCACCTCCCGTACCTCTCACACCTCACTTCTGTCAATCTCTACACTGGCTCCTGTTTCCTTTAGAATCCAATTCAAATTACAGGTGCTCATGTACAAAGCTCTCCATAACCGCACCCCGACTACATCTCCTCCCTTATTAGTAGGTACATCACATCCCCACCACTTCGTTCGGCCAATGATCTGATGCTATCAGTTCCTCGTACCCGCACCCCCCAACTTTCACCTTCAGGACTTCACTCGAGCTGCACACTTTGTATGGAACTGCCTCCCCGCAACATCAGACTCGCCCGTCTCTCCAGTCCTTCAAGAAGTCTCTGAAAACGCATTACTATAGAGAAGCCTATCAGCTCACTCCATGACAGTGGGGGATCATGGAGTGAGCCTATCAGTTCACTCCATGATCCCCCACTGTAATTTCCTGCTCCATCTTCCCATTCAGGCCTCATGCAACCCGCTACTTCAAATACCCTATTCATCCTCACCTAATGTGTCACCCCTCTCCTCTTATATTGTAAGCTCTTGAGCAGGGTCCTCCCTCCTTCTGTTCCGTGTGTGTAACATATATATATATATTTGTTATTCTGATTCTCCCATTGTACATTGCTAAGGAATTTGTTGGCGCTTTATAAATACTTGTAACTGTAACTAATTCAACTAAGGCAACAGATTCTGACCCTTCTTTTGATTTGAGCACGGAGAAAAAAACTGTTTCAGTTTTTTAAAATGTATTCTTTTAGGTTTTTTGCCTCAAAACAAAAAATTTTAATAGTAATTTTGGCATGTTTCTTTTTTTTTGTTTGGGGGGTAGGGGCGCTCCACATTTCTGTGCCTACAGGCTCCTGAGGTGCAAATCCGGCCCTGTAGACACCGCTGTGAGCTCATCCATCAGTTGCACATCTTGGAGCTTAGAATAGATACGGTTGAACGCCAGAACCGTGGGACAATTCCACATCTCAGCCAAGACCCAGCATAATTTTAGCCAACAGTTTGTTCTCCGGTCTGGAAAAGTCGGGGATTGGTCTAGACAGTAAAAAGGCCCATGGGTCCATAGGTATGTCCCTTGCGAGGACCGCTGTGATGAGTGTGTGGACCTCGTCCCAAAATTTCTGAACCCTGGGGCAGGCCCACCACATATGAAAATAAGTGCCCCTGGCGCCACAGCCCTTCCAGCACATATCCGGGGTAGCAGGGGCCATGCGGGACAGCTGAACCGGTGTCACATACCAGCGGAATATCGTCTTGAAATACTCTCCAGCCAAAGTATCGAAACATAACCAGAACAAATCGTACACGTAAGGCATATAACAAAATAATAGTAGTATTAGAACAATTCTATTAGGATACAACAAAATCAAAGGCATCTGCCTGCCGTAGATAAAAAAAAAGCCCGCCATACTACCTCTATGGCATACCATGGGGAAGGACCCCCATTTGAGGCCCCCAAGACCATAATGACCCTCCACCGAGTGTGATCAGTCACCAGAGGTATTCCAGTCTCGCTCCAGATGTGGCATGGGCTGTGGCGGGGCCAGGTCGGCAATGGAAGGCGGCACAGGTATATCCAGATTACGTAAAAGATCCTTCGCTTGATACAGGTAAGTATATGAGAAGGGACGGTTATCTTTAAAGATCATAATCTTGAAAGGAAATCCCCAGGCGTAGCGAATGTCATGTTGGCGTAACAGCTCCGTGACCTCTCTCCATTCCCTGCGCCTGGCCTATGTGGCCGAGGCCGAATCTTGGAAGAAGGAAAGAGTGGTACCTTCATAAGCAACATCCTGAGACCTCGGCGCCTTGAGCAGGGTGTCTTTCGACGTAAAATAATATAGTCAGGCTATCACATCCCGAGGGGTAGCCGTATTGGTCCGTCAGGGGCTCAAAGAGCGGTGCACTCTTTCGAGCTGTAGCTTAGCCGTGGATAAGTCAGGCAGGAGGCATTTCATAATTCCCAGAAATGTGGCGGGTAGATCCTCTGTAGAGACAGACCGGCCTCTGAGGCACACGTTATTGCGCCGAGATGATGAGATCTGTTCAATAAGTCCTCCAGTGCCTCTTCCAACGAATGTACACGAGCCTCCAGGGCCTTTGCATGATCAGCTAGCGCGTTAGAATAGTCCACCACTGTGTCTGCGCGTTCCTACAACCATGCGGTGCGGTCACCTTTCGCTTTGATATCTTTGGAAAGCGTGCGGGTAGATTTTGCAAGCTCCGCCGTTATAAATTTCTGTAGGCCCAGCTCTGGTAACAGGTTCTGCCCCAGCTGCTGAATCCCCTTCCAGGGAGTGTCACGGCGAGTTCGCCCGGGAGCCATCTTGGCTTTGGGAGTCTGAGCACGGCCTGGCGGCAAAAATCGACGCCACCGCGGGTCCTGCATCCTTACGCTTTTTGGGGGTCTTCAACATGTTGGGGATGAGTTCCTACCACTCTGGGATACTTTTGGCAGGCGGATGGTGCGAAAGGGAGAGGATCTGTAGCAGGGAGACCGGGAGCACTCACTACATGTGGCCGCTCACATCACCAGATCGGCTCCACCGTACCGATGCCAGGGTCTTTTGAACCCCCAAGCCACCTCTATTCATTGGCTGCACAATAGCGTGCGCCCTCTGTTTCTTGGCTGCATGCAAACATATGCCATCTTTTCATTGGCTGTTCGCTGCCTGGCGCATTATGACACTTAATGTGATTACCCCCACTTTTTTTTCCTAGAAAAAAAAAGCATTCTTCGTAATTTATCCCTATAGAATATATCCTCTCTATCTTTAATTGTACCTTGTAAATACACAGGGTTATTCACAGAAAAATTCTCCCATTTATCTCACTTTCCAAATCGGCTATTTTGACCTAGAATTTTCCATTCTCCAGCCATTCTCCAGCTTTTCACCTCTCTCTGAATAACCCTGACAGTCTTTGAAATGTAAACCCGAACAAAATATTGTTTAATCCTCCCCTCTACTTTAGCTAACCCTGGACACATCAGTCCCATTCCAAAAATTAGGCTGCAATCTCCCCTTACTTCACCTAATGCTTTGGCACAGCTACTGCCAGCATCTCCTTTCTCGTCTCATTAAGATTCTTGATGCTTCCAATCTCAGTTATTCATTTTTTTTACGTGGCTTAGCTCAGATGTGAGCCCTCTGTCTGCTATTAAAAAAATGCCCAAGGCAGATTCTTTGAGCATGTCTGTGGCGCATCTGCCTCCGAAAACCTGTTGTAACTTTCTGTCCCATGACTCGCATAGACAATATTCATTTGTGAATTTAAAAAAAAGTTCCAGCTGTGGTATCTGAAGAAACTAAAATAGAGAACATCCAGAGGATAATCCATGCAGGTTGAAAGGAGTCTGCAGGTAAGGTAGTATATAGATATCAGATTTCCATATTTGTCATGCAATCTTCTTCTGTAACAGCGCAAGCCATCATTTATAAATCTGTTCTATAATATGTGGGTGATTTTTTTTTTATATATATATGTAGAGATGTACAGTCAGGTCCAGAAATATTGGGATATCGACACAATTCTAACATTTTTGGCTCTATACACCACCACAATGGAGTTGGAATGAAACAAACACAATGTGCTTTAACTGCAGACTGTCAGCTTTAATTTGAGGGTATGTACATCCAACTCAGGTGAACGGTGTAGGACTTACAGCAGTTTGCAGATGTGCCTCCCACTTGTTAAGGGACCAAAGGTAATGGGACAGAATAATAATCATAAATCAAACTTTCCCTTCTTAATACTTGGTTGCAAATCCTTTGCAGTCAATCACAGCCTGAAGTCTGGAATGCATAGACATTACCAGACGCTGGGTTTCATCCCTGGTGATGCTCTGCCAGGCCTCTACTGTAACTGTCTTCAGTTCCTGCTTGTTCTTGGGGCATTTTCCCTTAAGTTTTGTCTTCAGCAAGTGAAATGCATGCTCAATGGGATTCAGGTCAGGTGATTGACTTGGCCATTGCATAACATTTCACTTCTGTCCCTTCAAAAACTCATTGGTTGCTTTTGCAGTATGCTTTGGGTCATTGTCCATCTGCACTGTGAAGCGCCGTCCAATGAGTTCTGCAGCATTTGGCTGAATGTGAGCAGATAATATTGCCTGAAACACTTCAGAATTCATCCTGCTGCTTTTGTCAGTAGTCACATCATCACTAAATACAAGAGAACCAGTTCCATTGGCAGCCATACATGCCCACGCCATGACACTACCACCACCATGCTTCACTGATGAGGTGGTATGCTTAGGATCATGAGCAGTTCCTTTCCTTCTCCATACTCTTCTCTTCCCATCACTACAAGTTGATCTTGGTCTCATCTGTCCATAGGATCTTGTTCCAGAACTGTGAAGGCTTTGTTAGGTGTTGTTTGGCAAACTCTAATCTGGCCTTCCTGTTTTTGAGGCTCACCAATGGTTTACATCTTGTGGTGAATCCTCTGTATTCACTCTGGTGAAGTCTTCTCTTGATTGTTGACTTTGACACACATACACCTACCTCCTGGAGAGTGTTTTTGATCTGGCCAACTGTTATGAAGGGTGTTTTCTTCACCAGGGAAAGGATTCTTCGGTCATCCACCACAGTTGTTTTCTGTGGTCTCCCGGGTCTTTTGGTGTTGCTGAGCTCACTGGGGCGTTCCTTCTTTTTGAGAATGTTCCAAACAGTTGTTTTTGGCCACACCTAATGTTCTTGCTATCTCTCTGATGGGTTTGTTTTGTTTCTTCAGCCTAATGATGGCTTGCTTCACTGATAGTGACAGCTCTTTGGATCTCATCTTGAGAGTTGACAGCAATAGATTCCAAATGCAAATAGCACACTTGAAATGAACTCTGGGCCTTTTATCTGCACATTGTAATTGGGGTAATGAGGGAATATCACACACCTGGCCATGGACCAGCCGAGAAGCCAATTGTCCCATTACCTTTGGTCCCTTAACAAGTGGGAGGCACATCTGCAAACTGCTGTACGTCCTACACCATTCACCTGAGTTGGATGTACATACCCTCAAATTAAAGCTGACAGTCTGCAGTTAAAGCACATTGTGTTTGTTTCATTCCAACTCCATTGTGGTGGTTTATAGAGCCAAAGATGTTAGAATTGTGTCGATGTCCCAATATTTCTGGACCTGACTGTATATTTAAAAAAACAATGATGTCACAGGTGTGAAATTTGGCAGTTACAATCTTCTTGAAAAATAACACATGTTTTACCATTTTCCAAAAATACCAAGTGGGGTGAAAAAAAGGGGGTGAATACTTTTAAACAGGATATCTATATCTCAAAAACAGAAGATGTTACAGACGTGAAAATTGGTATTTAGATTAATCTTGAAAAATAAAAACACAAAAAAATTGGATGCATATGAATGAAACAACTTTGTTTTGTAGCCAATACGCCCTGACTAACGTCTGCAATAAACATTACTTATCACTTTAAGACATCAACCTGTAAATTATATTTTGTACAGTTCGAACAAAAAACCTTGTGTTACTTTTGAAAACAATTTAACAAATCCCAAAATCCACGTGAGCGAAGCCTACATATAAAATAACTTAGAACAATGTCTGTTCATCTCCCGCCACCCAGTGGCCAAAGTGCAGCAACCAGTGCAATGGACTAAAACAAAAATAAAAAGTTTGTATTTGGTATTAAAAGCAGTTTGAATAGAACCAGCTGCTGTTCCTCTCCACGTGGTGGTATATCCCAATCCACCAGGAATAGTAGGGTTCAGAGAAAGTGTGGTGAAAACAGCTCTTCCTTCTAATAAAGACAATGTAATTTCTTTATCCTGCTTATGCTTTTTCAATTGTCATCATGCCTCAAAGAAAACACAAAGGCAAAGACATAGTGCAACCAATTTAATTAATAAAGTAAAAGAGCAAAAAGTACACACTCACGTTTGGTAGTGTCACAGATCGGACACTAGATGTAGCTGCAGCTGGCATAGTTATAAGGGGTATATAAGGCGTTCTTCTGTACAGATTTTCACGATGTATGTGTCGGTGTATGTGTGGACACAGAAGAAGCGGTTTAATCTTTGCCATTTTGTTTTCTTTGAGGCATGAAGACAATTGAAACAGCATAAGAAGGATAAAGAAATTGCATTGTATTTATTGGAAGGAAGCGCTGTTTTCACCACACTTTCTCTGAACCATATAATTCCACTTGATTGCTTAGACCTGGATCCTCAATTGCCCATGCCCCAAATAAAAACACTAACAGGTATGATGGAAAAGGGCATAGGCCACAGCTTTATTAAATTCATAACATTTATTTATTTCCACATATATACATTACCCAACGCCTGGCCAGCCTTATTAAATCTGACCCTGCTGTAAACAACCGACAGAAGGCAGTTATAACATAACCAGAGCTCATTGCTCCTCCTGACTTAAACAGTAACAGAGCACGTCTCACCCAGAGCCCACCATACTTGGCGGCTTGTCCAATCACCCCTTCGCTGGCAAGAGAAACTGTCAATGCAAAGGGGCAACAAAACTAAAACAAAACTGGTTGCACCTGCGCCCCCCGCAGCCAACTTCTTCTCCACACCATCCCGCAAACCCTCCAAAAAAATGTCCAACCTGATATCGGACAGATGTATGCCATCTGAACACTTTAAAGCCAAATTATCCTCATCCAATTCTTGATGCCTAACCGAAAGCCCCCCAATACTAATAAGAAACGGGGACACCTCCCTGTTAATGGGCCTCAGAGGTCGTTCCAAAGCCTTAGGGAACGCAATGGCATCCCAAGCAGGCCTAGAAACAATCTTGGAGCAGACCAGAGAAGCGTCCTTAAAAAGCACAAAACAGCAAGCCAGATCCTGTTTAATCAAATGGGTCAAGTCCAAAGAACGGACTTGACCCAAGTTGTTACCTCCCGCATGGATCACGAGAATAACAGGACCCGGAACCCTATTCCCGATTCATGTTAACCCACCATAAGCCCTTAATACCCAACCATCGGACCCTCGCTATGTCCAGCGGAAATCCTAAATTTCTTCCAATCACGTATTGTATGGCCCGCCGAGCTGCCCAGTAGATGTATGAATGGCCCAAAATCCAAACTGATCTCGGAGAACCTGAAAAAGAGACTACAATAAATGTGGACGACAATACACATGAGACCGACCTGAAGACCACCGACCCAAGCGCTGAACCAGCGACCCCGCCTCCGTGGCTGCGCCAATTCTAAAGGAATGCGGTGCAAATTCCACCGGGTCTAAACCCAACTGAGAAATGCAGCGGTGAAAAACTGCAGCAAATTGGAAGCGGGTAAGTGGACTGCCGGATGTATGAACCAAAAAGGGGCACCCCCCACGGTCTCCGCAACAAATATACACTAGCAAGTGCATACGGAGAGCAAGACCCCCCAATGCTGCCTATGTGAACATACACCCCCCTGTTCATCTGATCAGTTTTTGAACGTGAAATAAATAAAGGAACCCTACCGCCACCCACAACCACATGACCAACCGGAAGGACAACGAACACTCCAAGACGCCAATTTGCCTAAACGTAATGCCCCGAAAAAACAAAATGAAAAGACTACCATAAATAACAAAACCTCAAAATTGCCAAAACAAATGGCCCATAAAATTGCCAACAAATCCTGTAGGAGTAAGATTGAGACTGGCCGACGATGATCAGGAACCGAAGCCTTTCGCCAACCCACTACAACTCGTCGCAGCAACATATCCTTTGAAAAATCTTCCCACCCCAACAGCTGACATAGCAGTGAAAGCGCCGACAAAACCTTGGCTGCGAATGCAGCAGAACGACCACCTCTGACCAAGTCCTCCTCAAAAACACCCAGGTAGAGTGACTGTGATCAGACTCTGACTACTAGGGATGAGCCGAACACCCCAGTGTTCGGTTCGCATTCGAACTCGAACAATTTCAAAAATGTGAATTCGAACGTGAACACGAACAGAACTGAATGCAAGTCAATGGTACTTGAAAGTTTGAATTTTAGAGTGCCCTCCAAGAGGGCATAAATGCAAGATATTTACCATAAAAGGTGTATGGGGGTCCGGGTAGTGCCCTGGGGGACAGGAAACAAGGACAAAAAGTTTGAAAAAAGTTTTTAAAGGAACAGTGAGTTTTCCATGAAATAAGGGTTAAAAATAAAAAAACGAAAAAATTCCTTCAAATATCGTGCCTAGGAGGTCCCCATAACCTGCCCGTGAAGTGGCGGATTTGTAGGATGTATAGAAACATTTAAAAACAAAAAAATGATGTTTCAAATGACGGTAAATGGTTTTCTTTTAATCTATTCATAAACAGCTTGGGGCGGCAGCCTGTATGAAAAGAGACGTTTTAGGACACGCGGAACAAGTTTAGTGATTTTTTTTTGCTAAATTATGGTGAAACTTATGCAGGCTTTGGATGAAAGTAACAATAGGTGCTTTAAAATTGGGCCTTTATGTCGGCAACAGTGCCGTCACACCGTAACCCCTTTGTGGTATTGTGGAAGAGTGCAGGGTTGGACCCTGCGGTCAAATATTAAAATGATATGAATCTGGTACAGGCGTCAGTGCACCCAAATATTTTGCCTTTTGGTGGCAGCAAGTGCCTTCACACCATAACCCCTCTGTGGTATTGTGGAAGAGTGCAGTGGTGGAGGTTTTGGTAATGCAGAAGAGATCCCCGATCTATTCAGTTACATCAGCAGCTATAACAAAACCGGGTCAGCAATGTTTATGCACTTGTACTGCGCTACTGTATATGGTGAGAATCGGCGCACACCAGTAGCAACAGGAAGCAAACAGAACAGGCAGGGAATACACAGAGAGAATAGTCAAATGGCAGGCAAAGTAGGCAACAGATCGGGTCCTCAGAACAAGCAGGGTCAGTAACAAGTATACAAACTGATTCGGTAAGCTAGCGATGCGGGAATAAAGGCTGAGACACACTGAGCGTGTAGCGACGCACAGCGTAGCGAAGCGAAGCAAACATTTCGCAGGCTTGACTTCACTCCGCCTCGCAGCGTGCCTACACTGCATTACGTTTGCTTCTCACCGCACTGGAAAGGAATCCACTAACTAAATTAAAATGTACACACAAAACCGTTTTATTTTCACAAAGCACATGTTATATAGGCAAAAAAAGTTTCTACTGAATAAAATACATCAAAAATTATGTTAATTTAATAGGAATAGTATAAAAATATAAAAAGGTAACCCCTGATCATATATATTATAGGGACACGGAGCGCTGTGTATAGAGTAGGGATGCATTGATACCACCAGGGCCGGCGCTAGTGTAAGGCGGCACAGGCAGCCGCCTTACTGTCCTGGCTTGCTGTCAGTGTGAGGGGCGGAAAAATTCTGTTTTTAAAATACCGGAAGCGGAGCTATGAATGATCTTCAGACATCAACCAGGGGCCCAGCCGCGCACTCTCAAACCGATGCAGTGTGCCTGCCTCAGTCCCACATGAACATGAGCAGGCACACTGCATAATTTGGCACCGCCCTCCTCACGTGACACGCATAACCAGGGCACGCCACAACAGAAAAGCCTGGAGGACAAACCCCAAAGCTTAGGGTGCGGCCCTGCAGCAGAGTCAGCCTGCGTGCTTCCACTGTAGTGTGAAGGAGGATTGGGCAGAGAGGCCGAGAGAAGATTTTTAAAAGGTTTGAATAAAATGAGGGAGGGGATGGGGTGTGTGTGTGTAATGTTCTGCTTGGGGGGTGTAATGTTCTGCTCGGGGGGTGTAATGTGTAATGTGCTGCTCTGGTGTGTGTAATGTTCTGCTGTGTGTGTGTGTGTGTGTAATTTTGCTGGGGGGTTTGAGTAAACTGATATCGGTACATTCACTGTGAGGTTTATTGCTGCGGAGCTCTGTCATACGCTCATACACCCCGCACATTACTGTGAGGTTTATTGCTGTGGAGCTCTGTCATATGCTATATGAAATTAATTTAAGGGGGGAGGGGGTGAAAGTAATTAAAGCGGTGTAGTGCTGGGTTTAATTCCCTGTTGTGGCAGTACCTATTTTTGGCCACCGGAGGGAGACAAGCGCGATACGAGACATTGAACATTGGGACTACATTTCCCGGCATGCTTTGGGAGCGGACACAGGAAGTGGGTGGGACTCAGACCCTTACATCCTGAGCCTCGTAGAGAGAGCTGGCAGAGCGCGCCAGGGAGTGAGAGGAGCAAGACGCAGAGCAGCAGAACAAGACAGTGACTAGGCCGGAGCGCAGCTGGGGCCTGACAGAGCTAAAGACTGGGTTATTCAGCCTTACCAGAGGAAGACCCAGTGATTCACAGGAATACCCCCGCTGATACCAAGTGAGCGAGAGGACCCCGAGTTAGGAGTACCACAGGTCGATCGGACTGGGAGAGCAGGCGGTAAGCCGGACAAGTCGCGGCAGGAGCAGAAAGCCAGACAGCGGATCCAGAAGCCAGGAGAACCCCAGTCAATATCGAGCGGAGAGACGTCCTGGGTCAAGCGGAGCCTCAAGTATCTGGCAGATGGGTGAGAGGCCTTCTAGGCCGTTGTAAAACCAAGAAAGCACGCTGCTGTTTGTTTCCAAAACCCACAGGGCCCCAACTTGACTAGTCGAAGATACCTCTTAAGAAATTCACTGGCCAGTTGAATAGTGTACCCGGGTACCATAACACACACAAACACTTACATTCCGGGACACAACCTGTGCGGGACTCACTCCCCAATCAAAAAGGGGTTAAAGATAATTTTCTATTTATTTTCCGCTGCGCGTTTCTCGAATTACGAAACCTTGTATTTCTTTTACGCTGTGCGTTTCCTCGAAATACGAAGCATCGTATTTATTTTCCGCTGTGCATTTCCCGCATTACGAAGTACTGTAAATATATCTACGAACACCGTGTTATTCATTATATGCCATTTATTCTAGAAAACTATATAATTTATAAAATCCACAACGGTGCTGGAGTATATTTATTCCCTAGTGCGGGGAGACTGACCCGAGGTTCAATTTCAGCGGCTCCTCCGGGAGTGAGCGCTACACGTGGGGGCTCGTCGGGATCCAGTCTCTGGAAAAACCGCATCTAAAGGGTTAAATATGGATCCAGACACTGCTGCCGAATGGTGTGAGGAGCACAGTAGTCAGTTAGAATTTTGTATAGTCATGGATATTCCCGCAGACACTTGGGCCGAAGATCAGATTCGCCAGGCCGTGGCCGCGCTGACACCGGATCATCGGGGTTAATCCTGGACATTAAAGAGAACCCAGATACCTCTCACACGTATGTTCTTTTTGAGTGGAGAAAGGGTGTTCCAGTATGTTTTCAGGGCGCGAGCGTGAAGCTGACCGATGAGGTGGAAGTCCAACTGATTCAGCCAAGTGCGCCACGTGGCGAATCCGCAAGTGTTCCTGCGCCCAGTCCGTTGGCCATGATCGGGCCTGAAATTATAGTGGCTATTGGAGATTTGCTGGCTAAGTGTCAGAGAACAAGCCCTCCGCACACTAACTTTGGTTATCGATGGTTGAGAAATTTTACAGGAAACGTACCAACTCCGGCGGGAGAAGAAACCTTCGAAGAATGGGTGGAACAGGCGATGCAGGCTCTGGATGAGTGGGACGTCCCTGAAGCCCAGAAAAAGCAAAGGATCACCGAGAGCTTAAAGGGACCTGCGTCAGAAGCTGTAAGAAACCTAAAATTGAGTAAGAAAGACTGCACTGCTTTAGATTATTTAAACGTTCTGGAGGAAGTTTTTGGGCGAACGGAAAAGGCTGCAGAGCTTGTATATCAGTATGAACACACCTACCAGCGGAAAGGTTAGAGAATGACCGAATATATGAGGCACCTAGATAAGATTCTGCACCAGATTCTCCTCAAGAAAGGGGCCGAACCGGCTGAAGTGGATAAGATCCGAATAAAACAGATCCTGAGGGGCTCTCAACCTCTAGATCCAGTGATGCTGCAGCTGAGAAGCAGAGAAGGTAATCAAGAACTGAAGTACCTGGAACTGATCCGAGCTGTCAGAGAGGAGGAGGCTTTACTGGAAGAAAAATCCTTCAAGCGAGGAGAAAGAGCTTACGCGCAACCTGTGAGGCATAACGACTGTTTGCAGCCTGAAAGCGACTCGTTGGATACCTACGGATCCGACGTGGACGAACAAGAGCATCTGATCGCTTTTAAATCCACAGAGAGGGCTGTCCAAGGATTAAACCTCTCTGAACATGGTGAGTTGCACAAAACTGTTAAGAAAATACAAGAAGCTCAAGCTGAATTGCAACAGGCGCATGCGGAACTGTGCCGAGTATTGTTGAAGGTGACAGAGACACAGACAGAGATGCAGAAGTTCCTTACGGACATGCAGACAACCGGAGTTGCTGTGGCGTCTAGCCAGGGTCCTTCAACCGAATCACAGCGGGTGAATGCGTCTCCGTCTTCAAAGAAGAGGTGTTTCAGTTGTGGAGAAATGGGCCATTTCCGCGCACAATGCAAAAGCCAAAAGCCTGAAGGAAATAGAGTAGAGGAGTTGTTGAAAGCCTTGGAAGGACTGTTATCTACCTCACCGGCAGGAAACGCCAGAGGGCACCAGTGAAGGAGCAACCTAGGTGCCCGAAGGTTGAAACCCGCTCCAAAAATCAAGCCAGGACTAAGAGGGCGAGAGGGCCCAAAGTCTGGCCAACTGCTGAGCCTGCCAGGACTGAAAGAGTCACTCCCTTAGCATCCAGACCTACGTCATGGGGAAGCAATGCACACCCAAAACCTACACGGGCCAAGAAGAAGGCCAGGGTACAACAAACTGTGTCTAAGTGTCCTGGTGCCACCACCAAGTTTCCTGACTAGCTGATAGGTCCTTCTCCTATTGTGCCTATCCAAGTGGAGGGAGTCTACACTAAAGCCCTGTTGGATTCAGGGGCTCAAGTGACATTGATCTACCGAGACTTCTACGAGAAACACTTGAAGCACATTCCTCTACAGAAATTGAAGGACCTGGAAATCTGGGGTATCGGAACGGAGAAACTCCCCTATGACGGGTATCTACAGGTGAAGTCGGAGATCGGATCCGAAGTCATCGGACAGTCCGGAGGTAGTGATGCATTGGCCATTGTGTGCCCTCGGCCTTCAGGGGCAAACAGGAGTTCCATGATAGTGGGGACGAATACTGATTTGGTGCGACGTCTCCTGACACCTATCGTATTGGAAGAAGGTTCTACTCAAGGAGTACACCCAATGTTACGTCCAGTCTTTCAGAGGATGGTCGAAGAACAGAAGGCACCTGCCGAAGTGGGACGCCTATGGAGATTAGAAGGAACAGAGAAGGTTCTGCAAGCAGGAGAAGTAGCGAGCTTCCGGGCTTCAGTCAAGTTGAACGGATCGCAACCAGGTCCCTATGTGGTACTGGAAACCGATGTTAATCAAGGGAGTGAAGCCAGAGTCGAAGTAATTCCTGAAATAATCTCCACTAAAGCTTTGAAAAGAACACGAGGAAGAGTCTCAGTCAGCGTGTGCAATGTGTCTGATTCTCCAGTAGTCCTTAAAGCACGAATGCCTATCGGGCAGGTAGCGTCTGCTACGCCTCTCTCTCCTACCGATTTAAGAGGGGGAGTGGATAAAGAGATTCCAGATGAAAGATTCTACCCCAAGGACGCTCCCATTTCACCTGAATGGAAGAAACGTCTTCAGTCTCAAGTTCTAAAGTGGAGAGAATTGTTCTCGAAAGATGAGTTCGACGTAGGCCTAGCTAAAAGTACTGAGCACCGCATTCGATTACAAGAAGACAAGCCGTTTCGTGAAAGGTCAAGACGAGTTCCGCTGGGAGACTTGGACGATCTGCGAGAACAGCTGAATGAACTGCAAAGAACCGAGGTGATCCAAGAGTCCAGGAGTCCATAGGCATCTCCAATAGTGATGGTCCGGAAGAAGAATGGTTCTGTCCGCCTATGCATAGACTATCGCACGCTGAATCGGAGAACCATCCCAGACCAATATGCTACTCCTCGGATAGAAGATGCCTTACAGTGTTTGTCTGGAGCAAAATGGTTTAGTGTACTAGACCTGCGAAATGGGTATCACCAGATACCAATGCATCCTGAAGACAAAGAGAAGACTGCGTTCATCTGTCCACTAGGGTTCTTTGAATTCAACAGAATGCCTCAAGGCCTTACGGGGGCTCCAGCCACGTTCCAATGGTTAATGGAGAAGACAGTCGGGGACATGAATCTGATCGAAGTATTAGTGTACCTGGATGACATAATTGTGTTCGGGAAGACTCTGGAAGAACATGAGCAACGTTTGGAGAAGGTCTTGAAGAGGCTCCATGAAGAGGGATTGAAACTGTCTCTGGAGAAATGTCAATTCTGCCTACCGTCTGTTACGTATTTGGGACATGTGGTCTCAGCAGAAGGTGTTTCAACAGATCCTCGGAAGTTGGAGGCCGTAGCTTCTTGGCCCAGACCCCGAAACGTCACTGAACTTAGATCTTTCTTGGGGTTCTGTTCCTATTATCGAAGATTTGTAGGAGGATTCGCAAAAATAGCTCAACCACTGAACAAACTCCTACAGAAGGAAAGCACAGAAGAAGGCTGCAAGGTCTCTGACCGAAACCCGTCAGCTCCAGGACCAAGGAAAGCTCGAGAGTCCATACAGGGAGAATGGACTAGTCAATGTGAAGGTGCTTTCTTGAAGCTGAAAGAGAGTCTAACTCAAGCTCCTGTCTTGGCCTACGCGGACCCTCACAAGCCATATGAGTTACATGTGGATGCCAGCAGAGAAGGTCTAGGAGGAGTCCTGTATCAAGAGTATGGTGGATTGCTGAGGCCTGTAGCGTACGTGAGCCGGAGCCTTACGCCTTCAGAGAAGAACTACCCTACCCACAAGTTGGAGTTCCTCGCCTTAAAGTGGGCAGTGGTAGACAAGTTAAAGGACTATCTGTATGGAGCTGAGTTTGAGATAAAGACGGATAACAATCCTCTTACCTATATTCTTACTACTGCGAAACTGGACGCCACGGGACATCGGTGGTTGGCCGCTCTGTCAGGGTTTCGGTTCAGCCTGAAGTATCGCCCTGGGGTGAATAATCGAGATGCTGATGCTTTGTCGAGAAGACCCTACGCTGCAGAATGGACTCAGGTAACTCCAGATGGGGTCCAAGCTTTGTGTCAAGGAGCAGTGCGCCGGGTCAAGGGAGGGATTGAAGCGGAGGCCATAGGAGTCATGGCTGCGGCTGTTCCGGAGTTCTACTGCAATCCTACGCAATTGAGGGATGAAAGTCTACCTACCTTTTCAAAACAGGACCTGAAAGCTGATCAGGCCAGAGACCCTTTAATTGCATTAACCATAAAGGCCCTAACTGCGAACCAGCGTGAAATTCTGCTGACCAATTCCCCAGATGGAGCCAGATTGGTCTACAAAGAGTGGGAACGGTTGAAGATGTTGGATGGGGTGGTCTACCAAAGGGGCCCCTCAACCAATGCTGAAGAGACCCAACAGTTTTTCCTTCCCACTAAACATAGAGAGAGTGTGCTGCGATCGCTACATGATGAGCATGGACATTTGGGCGCTGAAAGGACTTTTAAGCTGGTGCGAGACAGGTTCTATTGGCCTTGCATGAGAGCTGAAGTGGAAAGTTATTGCCATTCATGTCTAAGGTGTATTCA